>VDFB02120505.1:0-19432 GCA_007258455.2 Sequoia sempervirens | reverse complement strand
AAAAGGAAAACAAGTGCTTTTTATCATTTCTTTGGTCACACTATCCTATATTTGTTTAAGGGGAACATCACCATGTACTTCTTCTCGCATGTGGAAAGAATAGCAACTACTTTATTTGGGGAATATGCACTAGTCCTGTCAAGTTCATCTCTTAGTTTTTCTAAACTATGTAATATTGACATACATGGTTCAGAATATATCCCTGGGTTTGCACCCTGTGCTAATGAGTCTCTCAATTTTTTAATCTCATTAGTGGTATTTGCAAACAAAGAATCTGGCTCAAGTGGAACATGATCTACATTTTCCATGTTATATATATATACAGTACACCTAAAAGAGCAATGAGACCTTGGTAAATAATATATCTAGATAAAGGGAATACAAATCTAAAACAGTTGTAATAATTCATCTACTCATCAATAATATTTTCATACCATTAACAAAAAAAAATTCAACATCTATCATAGTTTTTAATAATTTCAAAACATTCAAATTACTAGATTGCACACAAAACATAATCTAAAATAGTTCTAAAATTTAAATCTAAAACGTAATCTAAAATAGTTCTAAAATTTAAATTACTATATTTCACACAGAGCATCATTACTTAACATTGGTGGTCATGTAAAATCAATCTAGTCATTATTGAAAGCATAAATAAGAGAAGAAAATGAGATATATGAAGATGTCCCTTATAAGGTTCGACAATGTAATGATGGAAAATAAAGATGAAAAGTATTGAGGACCTATATTTTATTTTCATGGCATAATAAGATAGTTCCCTCTACTAGCAAATGAAAAATCGTATGTGCTTTGAATTGTGTAATTATTGAAATTGACACCCTATGATTTGATAGAAATTAGGATATATTGATTGATCTAAATGGAGCTATATCAACTAATTGTAGATCTATTATAAGTGACATAAAGCCTCAATGTCTCATTTGTATTAAAATATGGGGATGATGTGGCTATTTTAAGGCCCAAATTTTCATGTGTTAATAGCATAAACATATAACATTAATTTTTTTGGGAGTTTGTACAAAATACCTTTTTCCAAACACAACTTTTGTTTAAAATACCTCAATACCTATGAATGAAATTAAAAATTTCCTAACTTAAAGACCATCAAGGAAGGTATTAATGCCATATGTGGCTTCCTTTTCCTATTATATAAAATTCAACTAAAATAGCTTTTAATAAATAGTTCCACGAGATTAGAGGGGTCCAACCATGTTTTCAATTAATTTAAAACTATTATTTTAATATTTTTTAATTTTTAAATAAATATATAAATTTCTTACATTATTTTGAATTAAAATGATAATAGTGGACATAAATTACACAAAATTGAATGTTATTAAAATTTTGGTTAAAAAGTAAGAAGGTTAACCTTTAAAGCCATTGAGGAAGGTATTGAGCTACTACAAGTGGTTTATCCATGAAGGGCTTGAAGTCTCATAAAGAAAGTAAATACAAGAGGAAGGAAAATATAGATGATTTCCTCACAAGTATATAAATGTTTCTACTTGATTATTTATTTCATCCTAGAAAGAAACTATAAATGTTGTTTATCCTATAACTTTTATCTTATTAATAATCTTAGATGCATGTGACTTGTTAGCTTCCCTTTTCATTTACTCATGTAATTTAAGAAATCTATTATTAGAGTTGCACATGAGAAAAAAATGAGCTCCCCTCCATTAAGGGCTTATTTTTTTCTTATACCAATTTGAAAATTTTATTATTTCAATTCTTAATCCTAATCAAAATGTGGTGAAGGGGAAATAATACCCATCCAATAAGTGTTCCACAATCCCTTGAAAAGGAAAACTTGTGTATTATCCAACTTGGCTATCATTGTTAGGATTCTAGCTTCTAGTTCTACTATTTTTAGAATACTACTAGAGCCTAGATTGATGGCTCCCTTCTCTCTCCTATGGATGAGGATCCCTCTAAGATTGGTTGTTCCACCTCTTTGAATGAGATTAGTAACAAGGTTTATGAGTGTGTTAAATAGGGGAAGAGGTTGGGTATATAATGTACTTTCGACATGGTTGTTGAATGTAAAATTATTTAGACCATGAGAGGGTTGAACAATTTAAAAAGAATTGGAAGACAACTATAATCTATAACATAGCATCCTTAAATGGTTCAAATTTTAAATGAAACAATGAAAGAAAGAATTAGAAAACAAAGATTAGTGTAAAATTATTTGAAAATAATTGGGGATAAAAATATCTAATTTAATAGTTTTTAACATAAATGAACTTCAAAAGAGGATTATGTAAGTGAAAAAAAAAAATTATTGCCATCATTGAACCTAAATTTATCTAGTTAAGATATGTCTAAAATTAAGAATTCACACTAGAATATCAATATTCCATAATAATCTCATAAAGAGGATGAATTTAATGGAAGATAATATAAAATCCTCCATATGAGGTTGAATTTTATCATTACATTATGAGTGAATCATATCAATTATATAGCCAACAACATCAAAAAATTATAGATTGGAAAGAAAAATAATCACATTTATCATATTTTTATATGTATAAAGTTTAGATACCATCAAACTATTTAAACTTATAGATTGCATAAAGCTATAAATTGAATCGTTAAAACTAATTTGTTAAGAATCAAATCTAATAAATTTTGACTTCATATTGCATGTACTTGTTATAAATATCTCACTAATCCAACCATACATTTTATATAAGTTAAAAAATATACAGTTTAACAATTTATACAACTTCTAATTATGATAATAAATCTAGAATCAAACATGACCCAAAATGTATGATAAAGACAAGAATCTTAATCTATACCATTATTTTGAGTTTTGTTTACTAGAAATTGTAAAAATTTATAATCATGAAAAAAAAATGAATAAACTAAGGATCATTTTAACAATGGGTGGAATTAGCAGCCTAAAGTATCATCGCTCAAGAAATTAATATTCAGATATAAGGAAAACCATGATCATTTGGTTATATATTTTCATAGATTTAAAATTTGAATATTTATTACTATAACATGTTCATTACAATTAGATTTTTAAATAATATTGTAATAATTTATTATGTCTTTGAAAAAAAAAAATTGGATTTTAATGTTGTTTTTTAAATTTAAGTTAGAGTGCCGATATTGGCATGGTGTGATGGTTTAATGGTGGCATTATTGTTCTTGCACCAAGGTTCAAACCCCATTGGGGTGGTATTGTTGAATGGTTGTATTCCGGTTCATAGCTCCGGTCAAAAGCGTTTACCCCTTGAATAAAAAAAAAAAAAAAAAATTAAGTTAGAGTAAGTAGAATCTAATGATCTAGACCTTAAAAAGATTCAAGTAATTTATGTTTTCCTTAAAATTACGATTATTGCTCGATTAAATAGATTATTGATTGTATTTAGATTTCAAAATTGGAAATACTTTAAAATTATAGAACCATATTATCCTTTGATACAAAAAGCTATGTCAAGGATTATTTGTATCTTCCTCATAATTATGTTTCACATATTGAATATTTCAAGGAGGATTTCATGGACGATTTGAAAGTTGAAGCAAAGATTGGTTGAGATCGACAAAGGATATTTTGATAAACTCCAAAATCCTAAGAATAGAGAAGATGGTGAGTCATATTTTAATAGACCTTATCTTCACTCCTTCTATTCAAATGCAACCTCTCCAACCAATATATTGGATTGAAAAATAAGTAATAGATATATATGAACTTACTCCTAATCCCTCTCCATTTACCCCACCATTAGATATGCATATTGGTATTCACCTACTCAAGTTTTATGAGACCCTAGGTGGCTTTGTGAATACATCAAAAATATTATGCATGATGTCTAAGAATTTAATTGTGATGGATTGATATATTCCAAGAATTTATAAATGACGTATATATTCATATATATGTATTTGTTTGAGTGTTTAAAATTAGTTAAAAATTTCTTTGAGGGATTTATGCAAATATGACATCTTAGAAAGATAATTTCATGTCATTTTGGTGAAGTCATAACTTAGCTTTTAATTTATCATTTATGGGAATGACATCTTCGAGAAGTTTATAGAAGGCCATAGATGGCGGGCCACTTTTTGAATTAAATTTAGTTATTGAATTTGTATTTTTTGGATGTGCATTTAGATTTAAATTTACATGCCAAAGTCACAATGTCCTACTCTTGATTAAATTCCTACAAGAAATTAAGGAACTTGGGATACCCACCTCCCAATGGTCTTGGAATGGATGCATTTAGATGGAGAAGGATTTCAAAAGGCTCATGGTACTTGTGGACCCCTCAAAGGCATGATATATAACACATGAAACTTATTTATGAAATTTGGTCTTTAGTTGTTGGCTTCTAGTATGAATGCTATCTATAAGGCAGAATTCTAAGTTGAGACTCTCAATCTTCCATTGTTGGTTTCTAGTGTGATTATACAATATGATCCAAGTATTAATTTCTAATGTTAATTATTGAAATAAGGTATATAAATTATTATTCGAGCATCTTAATTCTCATACAGAGTTGTCTTAGTCAATTTCTCAATGTATGAGTTCCATATATTTGTAAATTTTTCTTAATATAAAAACATATTTTATTTCATTAATTAACCTATCTATTCCATGTTACAAAGGATGCTCTTATTTTAAATTATAAGTATATAATTCAAAATTAATTAGTAATTTTCAAGATAGAGTACACACAATTTCTTTAGTTAAAATAAAATAATATTCTTATTTCCATGAGAGTTATGTAGAATGGTAGCTTGATGTCTTCAAAATACTTCTTTCATACATACTAAATTTTTATCATTACATTATGAGTGAATCATCTCAATTATGTAGCCAAGCACATCAAAAATTTTATAGATTGGAAAGAAAAATAATCACACATTTATCATTTTTTTTTATGTATAAAGTTTCTACCATCAAACTATTTATACTTATAGATTAAATTATTTTTGAATTTGGTTATTTGGGTTCAACATGTCATGCTATAGGATTTTCTTGTGTTTTCACCATGTTGTCATGTGTAGATAGCTATGTATTTTATAGGTGTAGGAATTTTAGAGGAAGGCAAGGTTGAACAAAATGCATAAGGATGAGATGGAGCCTTGTTTACCTTAGGATTTGGTTGAGGCTCCCTTTGAGCATAATCGAGGGGTGGTTGGTCCTCTTGTAGACATGACTAATTTAGAAGGTCTTGTCAAGAGAAATTTAGAGGAGATTGGTAGAGACAAGAATCATGTTACAAATGGATTAGTTGGAGTTCATTGCCTCTACCATTTCTTGAATTGCAACATTCACCTCTTGATATTCTCTTCTAATAATTTAAAAAATATGAAGAAGGTTCAAGTTTAGAAGATTATAGGAACCCTTTGGTCTCAAGTTTGGAAACTAAAGATTGAAACTCCATTGCAAAGGAACTAGGTTCATTCATTGAAAAGGATAAGGTTGACAATAAGATATAGTTCCTTGAAGAATTTTGGATTCAAGTTGTGTTCAATGATAGATACTAATTTTTTGGGAAAACAACCCTCTTTATTAGATACATTGCCACTATTGGTGGAGTATTTCTAATTGGATGTTATTTTTCTAACTTACAACTATATTTTTCTTGTTGTTGTTCCATGCCAATATGATTGATCATTTTTTGTCTCTTTATTGGTCTTTGTAAAAGGGTGGGGCCCTTTCAAAATTTCTATTTCTAATTCATAAATTCAACCAAAAGTATTTACCCTAAAATTAAAATATAAATTTAAACTTTAAAATAGTGTTTTTTGATATTATATAATAGCCTCATGTATTTAATTTATAAATCCTATTATTCTTTAAGTTTAATTTTAAAATTTTAATGCTCGAGCAAGTATAGGTTACAAGTGCATTCTTTACATTTTTTCTCTTTCTTTTGTACTATTTTGTATATGGGTGTATTATATGCATTGCCTCAAACAAATAATTTTGATGTCCTATACCTAATTCTAAATGTAGTTTTATGAATGTATTCATCCTTTATTCTTTGCTAATTGTAATTGAATATTAGACCTATTTTTTAAAATATGGCCACCCCTCTCAATCAATAAAATAAGTCATCTATTTTAGGTGGTGGATATTAATGTTAATTGTTTATTTATTGAACATGTACATAATCAAGAAAACTTGGAAAAGTGTTTTATATTTCTTTTTCATAAAAATAGTTGGAGCATCCCATGACAAGACACTAGAACATATAAATCCTTTCTTTAAAATGTCATTTAGGAAATCCTTTAATTCATGCAAATAAGAAGTGTTTGTTCGATAAGGATCTCTATATATAGGGGCTAATTCATGCATGAACTCTATTAGAAAATAAAACATCCATTTAGGAGGAAACATGAGGAGTTCATTCTAGGAAAGACATCCTAAGACTTTTGTAATGGAGGTTTATTTTCATTTGAATGGTTCTCATTCACTTTTACTAAATAAAAGTTAACAACAAACAATGCACACCCTTTTCTTTATTCTCTTTTGAGTTGTAAAATAGAAAATTTAATAATACCTTCATTCCTTCTAATCCTAATGGAACTATTTTATTATACATTTCATTCAAACAATCTAGTTTCTTTCCTCTAAATTTATTCTTTGATTCATACATTTAGAACCAACCATTTTTGGAGTAATGTCATAAGACTCAAAGGCAAAATATGAAGAATTTTATCCAAGTTTCCATTGTATGCACCCTAAGTTATAATTTTAGAATGGTATCATTTATAAACTATCTAAGTTGGGACATGTACACAACTCAACACTACCTCTTTTAACAAGTATTTAGATTTTAAGTTGAATTTCTAAACTATCTAAGGTGATACAAAATAGTAAGAAGCACCTAATTATATTAAGATTTTAAGATATAAATATATTAATTCTACTTCATAGCTCTAGGTATGACATTTTCACATCATTATCACCATGCTCCCTAGCTTTCTTTGTTGGTGTCATATCCACCATGAATGAGGCCCATTTTTCTAAAGGTCCTATATATATAAAATAATTAGATAAACCTTCACTAATGTTTGCATTTTAATTCTAATTGATTACCACTTTATACCTTTTACAAATTTATAATTTCATAGTTTACCAATATAAAAACTTGTAGGGGAATAACTATAATTCCCCATTTTTATAAATAGTCTAGATTACCTAAGTTCCAATTGAAGTTTTGTTAAAGTGTAATATAATATGTTTAGCTCTAATCAATGGTTCTAGATTAATTTGTTTCAAATCCCTCAAAAAATTATACTCATTAGAGAGGAACTTGTGCATTAATAAATCTTACCAATTAGGGATCATATTCTTATTTATACTTCCATACCACAATCATTAGCATAACTTATCAACCTCAATGAGGGAAATAGTCACTATTATGGTTCACATTTTTATTTACCAATAATTCATTATGGTGGGTTCAAAAAAATAATCCATCCTATACAAAATTATAAATATATATGGTTATCAACAATAATTTTAATAACAAATATAACCAAAAAAAATTACCATGAACTGTTTGATATAATTCCTCAAATAAATGTTTTATGTTCAAGTAAGGCTTTAGAAACATTAAATAAAATGCAATTGGAGGTGCCCTAGTAGAAATGTATGCAAAATGTGGAAGCATGGACAAGGCATGTTAATTTTTTGACAGAGTTTCGAAATGGGTTTGTAAAATCTTTCAACCAATGCAACGCCATTTATTCAACACTCCCTGCCCATGCCAAAATTGGAGCTTTGGAATAGGGTATGAACATTCATCAAAGCATGATAGAAATAGTGCTTGTTGAAAATGCTTTAGAAAATTTCAAGCAAATGCAATTTCAAACAAAGAAATGCAATTTGAAATCTACAAATTTGAAACATTTCGCATTTAGGGTTTAAAAATTTCTCAAACAAATGTGTTTTGAAATCTATGAAATTTGAATTTAACCAACTTGTGAGCTATGGAGGTCAAGTTGATGAACTGTGGTTATGGAGGTTGGGTTGATGCATGTTTTTCCCATCTGGTTCGCTACATTCACGTTTGGATTTGTTGTTCGCTGCATACACAGTTTGAACACAGAATACGTAGAATGCAACAGTGACAGTTTGTTTTTATTTTTTATGCCCTATGTCAAGGGGTTCGCTCGAACATCCATTCGAGCGAACCCTATAAAATATTTTTTTTTATTCATATGCTTGGGGGTTCGATCAAACCTATTGTTCGATCGAACCAATAGGTTCGGTCGAACACTTAAACTGGTTCGGTCGAACCATAAAGTTCAACCGAACCCCTTGACATTGTGGAAAAACAAGAAATAAAATTTCCTTCCTCAAAAAATTTGTAAACCACTATTGTGGCTTAACCCATCAAAGGCTATGCTTGCTTCTACACATCTATAGGTGGGAGTTCTTGTGGGTGGAATGTGATATTCGGTGAATCCACATGAATATGACCCAATAGTGCATTAACATCAATGGGCCTAGTAGAGGCAGGAAAGAGAATATTTTGTAAAGCTTCCTAAAGCATCTCCTGATAAATCGAAGCGGTCTAGAGCAAGTCCCAAAGCGATATCTTAGTCAGAGTAATGTGAATTTTCTCAACAAGATCATAATCACCTAGTGCTTTGATCGCGGGTTTAGGTGTTGAAGGAAGGCTTGGTTGAGAAGGTGGTAAAGAAGTAGGAATAGATGGTTGTGATGTAGGAATAGAAGTTGTTGATTCAGGTTTTGTTTATTACTCCTTGTAGGATATGTGTGTCTGATAGCATTATAAGATGTAGAGTCTGTAGCTTTTACGAACCTTGAGTATAAGTTCGATGAATCACTATGACATGAAATACCATAGACAGAGGAGTCAGTCGGGGTCAAGTAAATGGTAGGTTTCTTAGGGCTTGGAGGATCTACAGAGACCACTACCATATTTAATGATTCCTCAGCCTATGGAGAGGGGACTTGTTCGAGAGATTTGTGGATAGGGGAGAGAACTTCTAAGAATTCATCTAGAGCGTCCTCCAACATATCAAAATCTTCCTCAGAAAATTCATGCAACATCGTGAAGAAAGATCTAGTGTTCACTTCAGGTTCACCAAAATGTGATATAAGATGGATTCGTTGCACACGGGTCTCTCCTTTCTCGAGGGATCACCAGGGAATGAACTGCCCTTATACACCTCAGAATAACAAATTAACAGAATGATAAAGAACTAAAATTCAGTTATACTTCAGGAAGAACTACTAGAGACCCAGAGAGAGCAAAACTAGGAGATTTTTGTCTCAAAAGAGGGAGCCCTCTACCAAAAGATATTAGTGCAGTTCCAAGACACTAGCATGGTGCATTGTCATCTAAAGGGCGTGCTAGCATCCTAAGCAATAGAGAACTCAGGAACTCAAACGGACAGAAATAAACTTTACTTCTAAGCCTAGGGGTAAGGTGTACTAAACTATATAACTAATCAAAAAACTAGAAACTGAAATGAACACAAGGATGCTTGGAGAAAGCTTACCCTTCTTTGGAAATTTAAATCTTCACTCCAAATTCCTTTTCATGACCTACACACAAAAGAACGAGAGGAAATTTGTTGGGTTGTTATGTAGGGGCCTGCCTTAGTCAGACCCAGTTTTGGTGTTCCCACCTCCATAGACAGCTAAGTTGGAAAGGAATGCTAAAGAAGTAAACAAAGTGTCTGGTGAAAGAAAAAATAGCTCAGGAATAGAACCCACACCACAAGAAGCGTATGGTGAAAGAAAAACCCGCTTAGGAGTAGAACCCACACCGCAAGATAGTGAAGGACAAATATGAAAGGAAAATGAAAGAGAGAGAGAGTGTTACCTGTTAGAAAACCAAGATCACCTGCATGCAAAGGGATACCTGTCACATGCAAAAGACATGCAAAACCAAAGAAGATGTTCTGTAAATCAAATTATTACAAAGAGATCAATCCTTATGAAGGAGATCAAGAAACCCTAAATGAAACCCTAGTGTGCACACTTAATAATTAATTAATTATTAATGTGCCTAAGTTTAGCTTAAGTAACTAAAGGAATAAGTGACTTAATTAATTAATCAATATGATATAATTAATTAAGCATAATAACTTATTACTCTAACACCCCTCTTTAAGATGAAATTAGGAAGAAGCTAAAACACTAGAATAAGATGCATGAAAGCAAAGATGGGTCTCGGAAACTAGGCCTAATCAGGTACCCATTTACAAATGCAAGAATGAGTAAGAGAAGGAAAAACCCAGTGGGACAAAACCCCCCTTACAATGAGATGTCATGCTGCAAAGAAGCACTGGAAGAACTCTGTAGAGTAACACTGAAACCTGATACTGGCAAGCAAGGAAAGATTCTTCTGTTTACTACTGAAACTAGATGAGAGTTGTCACGCCCCGCCGTGCGAAACCCAAAGGAACTAATAACAACGGAACAATTTTTTTTTTTAAAAGAATATAATGACATACTTAAGTATTATAACATAACAATGTATTAAGAGGCACAACTAGTTCCAATGGGGTACACGAAGTGACATGACTACACTAACCCATAACAACGATAATAAGATAACAATAATTAATCCATTACGTAAATCTATACATTCCCATATCATCATTTAAATATCCATTAAACAATAACCATATTAATAACATACGCACATATGGCAATACATGGAATTATAAAGATATAAAGTGTTACATAATTTTGATAGATATAATTCAACATAACCAACTATAACACAAGATCCTGAATAAATACATGGCCTGAATAGTTATTACATCCCAATGATAAAAGAGTACAACTATTTGAAAATATATCTCAACAATCACATATATAATTTACAACAAGGTCATCCCAACACACGTGGGAGACAATACACCAATGAATACATTACATAAGAAGTATATACATCAATCTGGTACATAAGGATACTGGATCATCAACATCCGCCAAAACCTGCAAGTAAAAGACACATCTGCAACAGAAGAGGGAACCCAATGGGGTGCGAAGCACGTTCCACCCAACCACCCCCGTGCTGAGAGTAGACAAGGAAGGGTCCCTGACCAAGTACGCCTAATAATAACAAAGACTAACTCCCAATAGACACATAACATCAAAGACCACTTACAAACTCAACAACAACAAATCCAAAGGCACAACAACACCACTTCAGAACATAACAACAAGTCCAACTCACAACATCGATGAACTCAAGACGTAATATCAAAGACTAATTACCATCAATAACCAAAGAGGAACCGATAAATCAATTAACCACTACAGACACAATATCACTTAACAACTACAATCACAAAGTCACTTAATAACTACAAACACCGTAACACTTAACACGAGGTTACAATGCTTCCAGAGGACAAAGATCATGAACATCACACAACAACTGATTAACTGATGACATAGGAAGAGTGTCATGCATAAATTGCCATGAGTTACCCTGGCTCAACCTTCCTAAGCTACCGGACCCCCATCCTGGGTTACCCTGGCTTGCCTCTACCGGCCACCAGACCCTCACGCAAAACTATGCGTCCCATCTCATCTTGAGCCTTATCATTCACTTGCTTCACGAGAGAGATATCCTTTATCTTTATTAGTGTGAAAGCCCCCCCCCATTAATTCATTTAGATTATCACTTAATTAAACTCTAGGTAGGTTACCCTGGCGCCCCTTTGTGTGTCGGACCCCCACAAAGAGCCACTCTCCTATCGACAACACACAAGGTACAATACCACAATAGGAAACTAGACATCACAAACTCTCCAATCCAAGGAGGAGACAAAACAAGGAAACTCACTCCAAACACTGGAGGAAACCAATACGAATTCTCACTCCTTCCAAAGGAGGTACAAATCTCATTACCCACTCCTACTTCGTAGGAGGCACAAATCCCCGTTCGTGGAAATCGGGTATAACATCATAGTACAATACATCAAGGCGATTCACAAAATGAACCTCTACACCAAACATCCCACTCAAGAGAACTTCTCTGGAAGACTTACATAGACCCATAACTCCATTTTCCCGACATGGAAAATAAAAGAGACATGGAAGGAAAGCATTCCATCTCTGGAAGTCCTTAACAATAACATAAACTCTTAATAAAGGTAAGGTAAATTTAGGGTTTTCCCATACGACACAATAAAACAATAAAGCGAACACCACAACAGACTTAACGAATAACCTCAAGAACACAATTACTTAAAAACAACTCCATATAAAAATATTTCTAATACTCAATAACTTCACCAAACAAATAGTTCAACATCATTAGAATATTCGATTCAAATCCAAAAACATATCGTTTATTTCAAATTCACACAATTTCACTATAACATTGCATCTTTTAATTTTAACGAATCAATTAAATTATAGTCACAAAGCTTATATTCAATTTCCTCAATTAAACTATAATATTGTGGCTTGAAAAATTATCGTATTACATTTATAATCCCAACATATGTATCTATCCATAAAATGTGTATATATATATATATATATATATATATATATATACATATATACATATATATATAGTATACATATATATATATATATATATATATATATATATATATATATATATATCTGAAGCACACATAAATAAATAAATAAAAATAAATTAAAACTATATCAAAATCTACTTTTAAATTATGTTATAAAAATTAACACATAAAAATCTCTATATATATAAAATTATATTTATAACCACATCTAATAAAAATCCTCCCTCAAATCTTATTGCAAAATTTTATAGTATAAATATAATTATAATATATAAATGAATTAAAATTTAAATTGAAATTTAAATAACATAAAATAGAAACCAAAGAATAAAATAAAATAAAATGAATATAAAAAAATAAAATACATTTATTTAATCTGCATTCCCCGTGTCGGGCCGGCAACTCACCACAAAGCAAGGCGGACAAGATACCCACTGGTGGTGGCTGCAGCCCCCCACAAAGTCGGTGGTCACAGCAGCTCAGCACTGCGGTATCAGTAGCCCCACAACGCAGGCCGCGAAGAACGCGAGTAGTCGGGTGGTAGCCTACCGCAAATACCCCCACCCCTTTAACTTTTAAATTATATTTAAAAAAAAAACTTTCATATATATATATATTTTAAAATAATATAAAATTTTAATCGTTTCTCGTGGTACACGACTGGTACACGGAATCCGATTTACTGTGTTATAGCAATTAAATTTAAAACTGTCATAAAATAATTACGAAACTTAAGAATTTTTAAATGAAATCTAATTTCTTTCAAAAGAACAGAACAACAAGAATTTACACAACTCAGAATATAAAAATAAAATAAAATAAAATAGGTTATGTATATATCTATTAATATATACAAATTCGAAACTTAAACAATTATATGTTTATTTATTAAGTTAAGTATAATAAGAGATATATGTATGTATCTATCAAAGATTCAAAACAAATAATATAAACAAAAAGATTTTCGAAAGGTCTAATATAAATTCAGGCATGCAAAATATTCATCACACTAATAATATAATTTTCTTTTCAATAATTTTATAATTAAATTATGAAGAATTTTAAACAAGGTTTTCACTACAGAGAACACAACGTTCATAACAAATCAATCCCAATAACAGGAAATTCTTTTTAAAACACAAAGAGAAATTAATCTTTCAACATGGCAGTCAAAAATTTATTACAGAAGAATTACTCAGAAAAGAAACAATGAACTTGAAAGGAACCTGAAACCCTTCGTTTGCTGAAGAATCCTTCTGACTCCTCTTCTCGACTTTCTGCCTTCAACTCTTTTCTCGATCTTCCACCTTCAACGTTCTTCTGAACAATCTGTTCTTTCCAAACTCACCAAAAAAATTTACCCACAGAAAAACCTCAAAACTTAAAACTATCTTCTTCTTTTTTTTTAATTTTTTTTTTTAGATCCAAAAACACAGAGCAAAACTTGTGTGTGAATAATTTCCCCCTCAAAAATAATAAATCACTAATTAAAATCAATAAATCTTTTTCCGCTTTCTTTTCCAAAAAGCCCCCTTTCTTATTGGTTCTTTTCCAGCTTTTAAAAGCTCACACTTATCTAAAATTTTAATTAAAATAATTTATTTAATTCAGATATTATCCTCACATGATTTTCTAATTAAATATTAATAAAAAGGTAATATCTAATTATTCTCATCAATATTAAATTTAATTATAATTATTTTCACTTTTAATTAATTAAATCACTTTTAATTTACAATCTATTTCAACTTAACATTTTTCTAACTCTCAAATAATCAAATAACGATGCAACATTAATTAATTATTTTATGAAATACGATTAATTAATTAAACATTAACCAAGAATAAAAATAAATACACAACAATGAAACTACCTACAAAACAAGGACAAGACTTCAATCATAACACAACGACTCACAACAGACGACGGACTTGGGACGGGGACACTTCCAAGCCTACTCCCTTTTTCAACTTTTACCCATTGGGTTAATTTATTGCTCGCCCTGTCCTACTGAAGCAGGTGGAATCGAGACTTATTCCTGCAATCCTGCATCCAAATAAACGTCAAGTAGCACATGTACATATATACATAAAATCAACATCCGATCATGAGAAGGAATTGCAGTGTAGCAGGGCACTCGTGAACGAGTGATGCTACACTGTCCTCTCACCTAATCTATTCTAACAATTATAATATCAATAATGAGCTAACATTTCTAACCAAATTGACATAAGATAACATGATATTAAACTACTGCATCTTAACTAATTATTAAACAATTGCATCATATAATAATACTGAATTAAATAGCATCACCATAAAATCATCACATTGACATATAAACATTAATGACAATTCATTTAAATAAACAAATATTCCAAACAACGCACAGAGTATCATTAATCCTCCCAATAAAGTCATATCAAGTGAATAGGTCCACTCAAGGAAACAACATCATCAAACTACAACCAACCAAATCAACCCTAATAGTAACATGTTAAAGTATAGAAATTAATAAGTCTAAACAGTATGAGGGGTATTACAAGAGTCACTGATTGACTCAAGGAATCATGATAAAGCAATAGCAGACCTGATGCCACAGAACACTCGAAAACTCCAAACAAGAACAACTCTAGAATCTATGAAGCAGTAAGCAATTATTGAATGATGTATTACTGAAAACGAAGTGCAAAGATGCAAGATACACTCTCCCAACTGCCAAAACATCCAAGTAATCGCCAAACAACCCATCAGGCCAAATCTGGACTAAGTGATCAACTTGGGATAGATACAGAAAAATTTCATGGACAGCAACATAGAGCTCCTCAATACCTTTCCAACGCCGCAAAGATAGCGAAAATCGAAGATTGTGGCAAAAAGTTATGAGCTTGGAAGCATAAAAAGTACGTCTGACTTCAAACAGCAATAATGCAGTAAAATAGAAAAATAATGTGAAATAAACTGTACCAAATGAAAGTACTCGGAACCAGCTTTCCGGCGATATCTCGTTTGCCCGATTTCGATACCATATGCCCAAGTTACAGCCTCTGGAAAAAAAAGCTCCAAAGGGGGAAAAATAACCAGTGCGGCATTAAATTTGACGGTCATACGGCTGTCACAGCAAAAATATGGGCCTAAATTTGACAGCCAAATGGCCGATGATCGGTACTGGCGGGCTTTATTCTTAGGACTGTTTTTCTTAAAAATAATAAAAAATTTATAACGACCTTTTTTGTTTTAAAAATTAATAAAAAAATTGAAGACCTGATGTGGCGGTGAAGGGTACCATTTTGTACCTTCCCCTTATAGGGTGACTACAAGAGGTAACGGATCCCCAGATAGGGACCGTATGGTAATTTTATGTAATTCCCTTTACTTTTTTTAAAAAACAATAAGCTTCTTTACTTTTAAATTTTTGTTTGTTTTTTTTTCAAAAGATTTTACATTAAAAAATCTTCGCAATCTTTATGGTGTAGAAAATCGATTTTTTTTTGATCTAATTTTTAATTCCCGATCTTATTACGCGACGGGCGAATATTAAGCATCCCGGGCAGTAATTTGCCTCGTGAATCAACCGCTCGGATTTTCGATGATTCTACAACCGACCTTAGGGTTTTAGGTCACTGCGGAATGTGGGATGGCGCATGTCCGCTTGATTCAAAGGTCCCAAAATCATTACCCCCAGATCTTGCAAAAAAGATGCTTGTGAAAACCCTTGCATTAGAAACTCACTCAAAGGCCATATCTTCAAATCACGAACACGCAGCTACAAGTCTGGAGCTCTGATACCATGTTAGAAAACCAAGATCACCTGCATGCAAAGGGATACCTGTCACATGCAAAAGACATGCAGAACCAAAGAAGATGTTATGTAAACCTCAAAGTAAAAATGCATTAAGATAATCAAATTATTACAAAGAGATCAATCCTTATGAAGGAGATCAAGAAACCCTAAATGAAACCCTAGTGTGCACAATTAATAATTAATTAATTATTAATGTGCCTAAGTTTAGCTTAAGTAACTAAAGGAATAAGTGACTTAATTAATTAATCAATATGATATAATTAATTAAGCATAATAACTTATTACTCTAACATTACCCATGGGCCTAGACCCTCTCTGGAGCACACAGACAAACCGTTGAGTAATTTCTTGAGAGCTTCTATTGCTGCTGGGAGGACCTCATTTTGGTATGGCTTCGCTTGTGAGAGCACTGCTATCAAAGATGAGGAGATCTCAAAGTTGGAGCAAATAACAAGAAAGATAGAGTGATGTCTTCCAACCTCCAAATGAGAGCCAAAAAGAGGTTTTTAACGCTTGCAAGGGAAAAAAAGAGCCATTAGTTTTAGAATGTAACTACTAGGACATGTGTCTCAAGGGTCAATATTCCAGATTCTTCATTTCAAACTCAGAAAACTACTAGGATGCTAGTGCGTCACACGAACTTTTGTGTGTCGCGCTTGCGTCCAAAGCCTAGATTCTCGAGAAACGTGTCATCAAGCTTTTGTTAATCAGCCACAAGTCTGCATGGAGTCAAAATCACAAAATTTTGACTCATGGGATTTTTTCATTAATATTCCAAGGCATCATAAATGCTAGGCAAATATGCCAAAAATATGGAATTGCCCCTAGGTGCAATTTTGTGATATTATAGTTTTAAGCATGGACTTGGGGATGGAATGGTGTTTTTAAGAGGTTGAAAAGATGGCCACAAATCATGTTTATAAAAGTGAGTGTGAAGTGAAGAAGAAAAATGTTATGTATTTTTACCTCTACAATTCCATATTAACATTTTTTGTCACCTAGTGATTATAGAATCAAGTTTATTGATATTTTAATAGCTAGAAATATCATCTAATTGTGTTCATGGGAAATTACTAGGCATAAATATATGAATATTTATTTTACTTCAATTTTTTCTATGACTAACTTGTAAACATATTCAACACTCAAACAAAATTTGGCCAATAGGGTGATCCCACAATATCGTGTCTTACATATAACCTTCAACAAAAGGTGACATCACCTACATATGATGAGATATTTAAAGAAAAAAGGTATTTTTTGAATGTTTTATTTTAACAAACCTCAAGTGGTGCCCTATAACCCAATTTTTTACATATTATACTAGCTTGTAATATAGATGAAAGTGAAAATAATAGAAAATTGATATATAGAAAATGGGATATATATAATTGAAAAATATCTATTTATAGCTTAGTGGGGTTAAAGTGAAGGTTCTTTTTAGTTATTTGGACCAAAAAATTTACATTTTCTCTATTTTTGCTTTTGTTTAATCTAATTTATAAATTCCATTTACTTTGATTTTATAGAATAATGGCTTACACATTTAGTGATACCATATTTATTTGATGTATTGTCAATCAACTCTCATGTTTTACCAATGCTTTCACAATTTGTATTCATCTTTGTTCTACATTCAATAAATTTGTAAAATATTCACATGGGGTGGATATTCGCATGGGAGGCTTAGTGGCTAATGTTGTATTTGGTACTTCAATAATATATTATCTAGTCATATTTTATAAATTTTGTTGATGATATCTTGTATGTACTATTTTGGTGTCTTAAGAGATTTATTGGTATGATTTATGAGAATAAAGAAAATATGATCTTAATATTTGTTTCCCTTATTTGTAGAGAACTATGTCCTCTGATATTCATTCGTTATCCATGCATTATCAATGATTGTATCGTGCCTCATAGACCTTCTAGACTATAATATTTAAGGCTATATTTTTTAGGTTTTGAATATGGGAAAGATATCTATTGGTGATACTTCAACTTTTTCATGTCTATAAAAGAGGTGTGTGAATAATTGCAATATTATATTATCATAATTATCTCTATTTAACATCAAATATCAATTTGCAAAAGAAAAATGCTAAATAGATGGGACTATTAATAGCCAAGATGGATTATGTTAGTACATTATCAATACTCACAAACACATAGGCACTTTTCAATATTAAAATAAAATTCATAATCCATTAATTTTATAATTAACTCACATTATCTTTGAACTGCAATTGCTTTATTTTTTTATTTTTCGTTGTAATGTAGGGCTATTTATACATACGTATATGGTTGTATAACTAGGAAAATAAATGATTTCATAGTTCCCATACTCCTATGTATTATCCTCATACTTGTGAGTCTATGGAACATTTATTTCTTGGAAAATAAATACCAAGACTACTTCTTTGATACTACTTTGTTAGAAAAAAGATATAGAGACTACTACTCTAATACTAATATGTTGAAAAAACTTACAAACAACTAATATGTTGAAAAAAATTACAAACAAGACCAAAGAGACTACAAGAGGAGACAACTCTTTTAAACTCAAAGAATATAATTTAAATTATTTCTATCAAAAAAATGTAAAAAATATTTGTAAAAATTAAAAAAATCTTAGCTTGTTGTTGTGTATGCTCTCTCTATATTTTTCTGTGAGCTCTCTCTGGAGTTATTATGTATTCTCTTTCTAGATTTGGTTTGTACACTTTTTTGGAGTTGTTATTTAGACTATTTCTAGAGTTCTAATGTGTGATCTCTCTTGAACTATTGTATACACTCTTTTTGAAGTTTTTGCTACTAGTTTGTGTATGATTTATGGAGCTATGACTCTATTCTTATCTATATATTGTTGTTGTTGTTGTTCCAACTCCTACTCTCACCCAAAAAAAAAAAATCCCTTTTCAATTTCCACCTAACATTAATTAATTTCCTCCAAAAAAATATATTTACTATTAAAAAAATTCTCAAATTTGGGCATAAAAAATTGAACCTTAAAAAATAAATGAACTTCGATGAAAGTTGCAAGATGGGATGTTTCAAAATCCATGAGATCCTAGTTAAGAAAA
>VDFB02120504.1:0-23379 GCA_007258455.2 Sequoia sempervirens | reverse complement strand
TCTCTTTCCTTTTTCTATCTCTATCTATTGTAATGTCATCTTAATAAAAGATTTTTAAAGATGCCATAAAACTCTTACAAAATTTGTAATATTATTTTATATATTATATTTTATTATTTATGTCATCAAAATTGAATTTACTACCAGCAATTCATTTGAGAAAATTCACCGTCATGAAAAAATTCACCTCATGGAAATTCACCACCAGCAATTCACCATCATGGAAAATTAATCACAAATTTTTAATGTGATGGATTTCTCGGTATTGTGAATTGCTAGTGATGACTTTTCCTTAGGTGAATTTGTCATGGCAGTGAATTTTCCCATGTAATAAAAATTGATGACGGTGAATTTTCCTATAACCATTATTTATATATTATTTATTATACTTATATTTATATTATATATTATATTGTATAATATATAAATTGATAAATATATGTATATGTATGTTATATTTAATATAATGTAAATTTATTTTCAAAATAATAGTATAATTATATTTATTATTATATAAATTAATATATAAAAATCTAATAGTTTAATTGATTTATAGAGAAAGCAAGAGAGAGGAAGAAAAAGAAAGATAGAGGGGAAGACAATTTTAAATAGAGAGGTGGATATATAGAGAGAGAAACTCAAAAGATAGAGAATGAGAGAAAGAGAGATATTGAGAGCTAAATTTGTACTCCACTATCATCGCCCCTTAAATTGAATAACCACAATTTTGAAGCTCAATTTGTTATTTAAATTAAATATATTTATTTCTTATTATATATGCTATTTTAATTTTACATAATCTAACTTATTAAATATATTTTTAAAATTTTATAAAATTATGTACTTATTAATGCTAACTTTTCTTTATTTATTAGTAGTGATAGTGAGCCATATAATTAAATAAACAAAATAATTAGTATTATTTTTATTTAGTTATTTATTAATTTAATAGGCTTACTTTATTATTAAATTTAAAATCTTGAAATTATTATTTTTATTAACATTTAGATTACATATATTTTGACTTTGCATTTTTTTTCTCTATTTTAGTTTTTAATTTAGATTTTAATTTAGAATTATTAGAATTATTTATGTCTATTTGTCAAATTAAAATAATAATAAAGGTTAGTAGAAGTAGTTCAATTTATAATTATTTCTATTCTATTCAAATTTCAGCTATTACAAGTAGAAAAAAACATATTTTTAACTTTAATCTTAATTTCTAAGATATTTATTTAATTTTTTTGAGATATTTTATAATTTTTTAATAATATTATATATTTATCTTCTTATGTTTTTTTAACAATATTTTTATTATATTTTTAAAATTATTTTATAATTATAGAAATAATACTCCTTTTTAATTTAATAATGAAATTTGTAAAGAATGTAGATATAGAAAATCAAATCTATTGTTAATTCATTTTAGTATATGATTATAAACACCAAAAAATCATTAGATGGGTGTGAGGTTGTATGGGCCTTGAGACAACTTGACCTCATAATATATCAAAATTCAAGAACATATAATCAAATAATATCTACACAAGTCATTTTGTTGTATATGAAACTCAAGCAAAGCAAGTATGGGTATAAGTGGAACATTGACATAGTGGAATTTATGTTTCCCAAAGGTGATAAACAAGTGCAAACAAGAGAAGTGAAATAATATATAGAAGGTCAATCTTGAGGGACTCCAACAAACAAAAACATTGTAACTTAGTATACACGCTTGATGAAAATTGATGTCCTATGTAATTTCCAAGTGGCTTCCTTTATTGGTGCTCTCTCTATAATTTCCAACTTACCAATTAGTACAACTAAATGACATGTCAAATGTACTTGTAAATGTTGGTAAAGAAGTTAATAGTGAGGGAGAGAGAGAGGCACATAGAGAGAGAGGCACAGAGAGAGAGAGAGTGAAAATAGAGTATAAGAGATAGAGTGATATCAGGGAGAGTTAGATAGAGTGACATAAAGAGAGATGGGTAGAGACATGTCATTTTGGATTGTTGGCACAAAACACTTGGTAAAAAATGATACATGTCATTTTGGATTGTTAGCACAAAACACTTGGTAAAAAACTAGACTATCGTAAATTGTCTATCTACATTTCCCTTTATATAAGAGGGAGAGTTAGATAGAGTGACATAAAGAGAGATGGGTAGAGAGATATATCCCCATAGATACATGTCATCTTTGGATTGTTGGCACAAAACACTTGGTTAAAAACTTGACTATTGTTTTTCTATCTAAGTTTCCCTGTATACCTCTTATTTCTCTCTTATGCCTTCTATCTCTCTCTCTATTCCTTTGAGCTCTTTCTCTATATATATCTCTCACTATATCTCTATACCCCTCTCTCACTCACACACAAAATATAATACTACAATTTTTAGTTAACTTTCTGATACGCGTGGATTATTAAATTTATGTAGTTAATAAATTCTTAAGTAAAATCCCAATGCTTCTTATCTCTCTATATATCTCCCTATTCTCTCTCTCTCTCTCTCTCTCTCCCCCCTCATCCCCCTTTATCTCCTCCTTTTCTATCTATATCTCTTTCTCTCTCTCCCTCTCTCCCTATTGCAAACATAACATGATCCTATTGTAATGGAACCTGATTATCATCCTGATTGAGAGATTTTATTTTAGTCATGTTTGGATCCCTATAAGTGGATGCATAGTTGATTTGAAGCTGTCAATTCTCCAAAAAAAATAAAAATTCTAAATGGCCTACCAATTGGCTTCATGTATTACACAAATGTATGCAAAAAATAGACCAAATGTTTTTTGTAATTGACCTTCCACAACTCTTCGATGTACCCATTGCATGCACAAGTTGCAATTGCCACACATTTACTGTGGATGGCAGTTGGTGTACCCTGTGTGTTGCATCCACCTTCTGCCTTCTTAGATGCATTTACTCGGGATGGCAGTTGGTCAAAAATATCTTGGATTGTTGACAAAAAGAGAGCATTGAGAATATTTTGCAGAATCTTGAGGTAAGTGATTTGCTCTGGTTTGATTTCTCTGTAATTCTTTCTATGTTTTATTTGATCTATAAAGATGTTTTGGGTAATTTTTTTCACGCTAATGCACAAAATGGATTTATTGAAGATGCTTTAAAAACTTTCAAGCAGATGGAAACAGTGGGGGTTAAGTCAAATTTCACAGCCTTTTTCAGCGCAATTTTTATAACTAAAAACTAGAAAGTTTTTGTTTTTATAAACTTCAAGATCCTAGATCAGTTTTAACTCAAGATCCCTAAAAAAAAAATATTGAGTTGGGGATAAGGATGGTGCGTCCCTACTACTTTCAAGATAATGTTTTAAAAGATGTTAGCTTTTACTTTGCCATGCAGCTAAATCTGCTATAAATAGAGTTAAAGTCTAAGCTGTAATGTGTGCCTGTAGTCTTCTCTGTCTAATTGAGAGCCCTGCTTTCTCATATCTAGGCATGGAGAGATTTGCATGTATCTTTTCCCAAAAGCTGTTAGAGTTCAGCATTTGTGTTTTATGTGGCTTCTAGTGTTGGTCATCATACGATAGTGAGTAATTTGTGATTGAAATATAATTAAGTAGAAACAATTTAGATAGAACTTCTTGCAATGTCTTATTTCTAAATACCACTTCATTGACTGCACAACATCTTTTCTTGAGAATCTATACATAGCCAAATCACTTTTCTTGTGTTTTAATTACAGCTTTCCTGACATCTTCTTTTACTATTGAATGTATAGCAGCTATAAATGCAATGGTTGCCAGACCTTTCCTGGTAATTCAACTTGAGGTAACTCACTTGCCATTATTTATGTGAAATTTTTTATGTTCATTTCATTGTATACATTTTTGGGCAACTTTATTTTCCTTATTCTTTACACTATTCTGCTGACAGCTTTCCTCTCAACTTTATTTACTATTGAATGTATAGCAGCTGCTACTGAAGCTGCAAATGCAATGGTTGCTAGAGCTATTTTCACAATAGCTACAGTACAGATCAAATCATCTTCACATGTTAATCTTAATACACTGTTCTTTACAGAGCTTATGAATTATACAGTAGATATTTCCTCGCATTTTTCAGCCATTTTACTGTTTATTGTCCTTTGCAAAAATACCAATTATACTGGTTTTTGTTCTTCAAAGACAAAATGTCAAAACTGTATAGCAGATGCTGCTACACTGTTGAATGCAATGAACAGTAGAGCTTATGAATTATGCAGTGAATATTTCCTTCAAATTTTCTGCCATTATACTGGTTATTGTACTTTGCGAAAATACCCTGTAGTTCAAAATCATATTTTATTAATTAAAATGAAGTAACAATAAAATATATATGCATACCTTCATTTATTTAAAAAAGTTTGACACTACCCATTTTACAATTTCTATCTTTCAAATAGAATACCATAAATTAAAATATTGATCTCCACAAATCTTCGGCGTACCCATTGCACACGAAGGTGCGATTACTAGTTTATCTATCATCAATAAATACACTTATCCTCCTATTTAATTATTACTGGAGTTCCGTTATCTGTCCTGATTGCATTTATTTAGTTTAGTTACCTATGTGCAATCAAGAAACAATAATTAAAGAGAAAAAGGGTTCTTTATGTTCTTGTAGCTGGGATTCTGTCGTATACGGATTCAACCACAGAACTCCGTGTAGAATTCCAAGACGGCAAAATAGTCTTTGTTTGTCCCATTACCCTGTGTGTTCGGGGAGCCTCGAAAATGGTTCGGAGTCTTTCTATCAACTGGGATTTCTTTGGAAATTTACGAGTTAGGTCAATGGTTTTGTAGATTGTGTGTACATACAAATATCAAGATATAAGATCTCTGACCAGTGCCTTGTTTGCTAGTATCAGCTGGCAAATACGGTATAGACTTCCATTGTAATGTCTATTTTTTTCAGGACCTGTACCTAAAAGAAATTGTCGATTTGCAAAAAAGTGGCAGTGGGCACACTGGCAGAGTGACCAGATCCAAGAAGAGCCAAGGGTATCTTTGTCAAGAAATTAGTTTTGTATTGTCTGATTCCTCTAGCTTTTATTGGGTTTGCCAATTCGCGTTGTTTGAGGCAACACCCACTTGCAATTTCTATATACATATATGCAGAGCAAGGTATCAACAGTCGTCATATGGAATTGCATCGCCAGAGCATTGATCAAGTCTCCGCAAGAGCATAAGCTAGATAACATCTGGGCTTACCGACAACTTCAATAGAAAGGAAATAGATTGGATGGATTTTCTGGACATTGATGATGAATATGAGAAATTGATCATCCGAATGAATCCTCCAAGGTCTGTTGCTTTTCTTATTACTTTATTTCTCGTGTTTATAACGGTTAGCAAGACATAACAGAAACTGGACGCTCATGATTGGAGTTGATATTGGCTAGTTGGCAAAGTTGCCCTAACTGTTTCTGGTTTACTGCATTAGGCTGCTTGTGTTAAATGCTATAATCAATTATATAACTTTCATAGGGAATACCAACTTTATAATAGGGTTACTGGTTAATCCAAGTGCGGGCTTTGCTTGGTTCGAGTGTTGGTTTTGGATCTGGATCTTTTGGGCTCCATCAATCCCCTGTGGATAAATAACTTACCAGTCGTTGTACCTTTAAGATTTCATGTTTCGCTGAAGTTGATTCTTCTTGACACACATTTGTTTGTTTACCAGAGTGGAAGGTGTCTGGATTTATCATTTGTTTGTACAAAGTACTAATTTTGGACTTCTCAGTTGTTCGTACAAAGTTCCAATTTGGGAGTTAATGGCTAACAGGCATGTGATGGGATGCAGTGAACAATTATATATTGTATTACCATGGTTGTAGTCAGTCATTTTATTCATTGTGTGATGGCCATGTTTGCAGTCTCACACCTCTTGGTAACTTAATTATATAGCGTTCTTAGCAGAAATTACAAGAACATCTCTTTTTAACTTAATGTGGAGTTTTCTTTGTAGAGAACACAAGATTTAGTACCTTCTTGCTTCTGTGGATGTTTAGACGATTAATTTTTCAGCTCCAGATACAATGACAGATGGTGGAGTGTTTAATTAGCTGTTGAATAGGGTTTTGCTTATTTTTCGTAGCAGAGGGTAGGGGGGGAAATTACATCGTGAAACATCATGCCCTAGCCATTGGTTTAACATATATTCCCATTTTGGTGCTAGCTTTTATAATTTGTGCCCTGAAATTCATAATCGGGTGCCTGTGGGGAGTATGCCCATAAAACTATCACATCCCTGTTATGACTTTTGTTTAATCAGCTGCTATTGAATAGGACTTTGTTTAATAGTGGGACAAATCACATTGTGACTATTCATTTTGCCCCTTAGTTTAACATTGATTCCCATTTTGGTGCTCTGTTATTGCTTGTGCTCTGAAATTTACAATTGGATGGCTATGATGAATACCCCTGGAAAACTACCTTATCTTATCCATATCTTCTACATTTGTGTCTGCTGAATTGAGTGCCAATTACTATTTTATTCATGGGTTCCCTGAATAGAGCTTTATTTTTTAAGATACATGCTCCACCAGTATATATTACTCAAGGCTTCTGCAGTGTTTAGATATTTCTTTCTATATGTTACACGCATCTGCAGGCATTTGGATATGCTTGAACTGATGAGTAGTTTTTGTGCGCTTTACTTGGACAAACTTCTATATTTGTATGCCTTGCTTGGATAAACTTTTATATTTGTGTGCCTTGCTCTTAGGACCCTCAAGTCCTAAGCTTGAACTACTTTGAGCATTGTACTAATCATAGTAAACTAAGTATAGTTATTTGGTTAATATTACCTTTTGTGGATTTATTAGACATTGGTTGCATTTTTACTCTTTGCGAGGGCTTTATATTGAGATGTAATAAATCAAATATCATCTTAAATTCATATTTTGTAATAGAGCTTTGCTCTCAATGAGCAGGAGCTTACCCACTTGAAGAGGCTTACAATTCTTGTTACGAATATGAGCATATTTGTAGCTATTTTTCAAGCATCGTGTTCTTCTCACATGTTATTGTTCAGTTTGATAATATTTTGCAGGTGAAGATCCTAACAAGTGGTATCAGAGCTCTTTCTAGGCTGTATTATGTCATAGCAGTATTAGATTAGTGGTTTACTACAACTACCTACCGTGTGCTCTCACTTCACCCTTAAGGGATCTTTATGATTAGAAAGTGGTGAAAGTAGTGGGATGCTAAACATTTTTTTGCCATTTTTTCCTATAGTAGATTTCCTAGGTTAGAAACCTTTCATGAGGAGTTTTAAAACATTGTAGTGTTGTTTTTGGCTAAGGTAGATTCCCTATAAAAGGTCTAGTGAAGTGAGAACTGGTCAGACTCTAATACTTGGGCCTCAAACAACATCTGTAGATGGACTTGAGTTTTCATGTACTTTTTGATATTTTGGAAGACCCTCTAGGGTTAGGAGAAACCTCATCATAGGAAGCCATTGGCTTTTTGTAATCTATGGTACATTGGTTAGCAATTCAGCGAATTTGAATCGTGATCATGTTAGACATGCAGGGACAACATAGTGATTAGCACAGCTTCCCTAGCCACAATTTTGGAAATCACATCCTTGGAGGCAAGAACATTTTTGGGGAACCACCACAACATCTGCTCAAATTGGATATTCTTCAATTTGATGGAGATGACCCCACCAATTGGATTTACTGACTACAATAATAATTTACTCCACATCAAACCCCCATAAGAGAGAAGGTACTCGTCACCTCATTCAATTTGGAGCATGATGCCATACAATAGTACCAATATTTTGAGAAGAATGCTGGCACACCAGCTTGGAATAAATTTTGCAAAGGTCTCCAAACTTGATTTGGCCATAGTTTTTACAATGGCTTCATTGGAGCAATAACCAAGCTACGCCAAACTGGGTTTGTCTACAAGTACCCAAAACTATTTGAACGTTTGGCCACCTGGACTGAGGAAATATTGAAGCCTTTATAGAAGTTGCTTCATTAGTGACTTAAAGAGGATATCTGGGCTGAGGTGATGATGTTAGCCCATAAGACATGATGGTAGCCATTGGCTTAGCCAAATTGTTTGAAGACAAATTTGCTACTAAGCATCGTACATATAAACCACCACAATTCTGAAATCATCCCCTGTTCAATTCCCAATATCTCCAACCCTGTATGTGACACAAATCAAATGCTTAAGTGATGTTGAGATGAGGGCTAGTTGTGATGAGGGGTTATGCTACAACAATAATGAAAAATACTCGTTGGGTTATAAATGTGTGGAATAGAAATTGTATATCTTGAATGTGGAGTCACCCCTATCTTTGATAACTTGGAGCAACTTTAGGACACTCCAATTATAGAAGATGAACCTATGGTAGACTTCCATTATGATCTTTTCCTAGAGATTTTGATGCATGCCTTGGTCAATATAACTGCACCTGAGACAATGAAAGTTAAGGGGTACTGCAAAAAGCAACCCTTAACTATCCTTAGTGATTTAGTTAACACCCGTAATTTCTTGGATGACCTTCTTGTCACTAAACAAGCAAGTTGTTAAATCTATCCCTAGTCTAGTTTTGATGTCATGATAGCTAATGGGGGAACACTAACTTCTAAGGGATAGTGCAAGAATATCCAAATTTCAATGGGTGATTACAATTTGAAATCTGATATCCTCGTCCTTCCACTCAAGGACTATGATGTGGTTCTAGGAGCACAATTTTCCGTACATTTGGAGCCGTCCTATGGGGTTTCTCATAAATGTGGATGCATTCATGACGAATGATCAGAAATACATTCTTACAGGTTAAAATCAGAATCCATGAACCTCATCACCTCTCATTGTGTGGAAATATTATTAAAAGAGATCTTTTGGGATCTTCACCTACCTTTGTTCTCTTCAGCTTGCCAATTCTAGAGCCTTGAATCAATCATTCGATTTGCATGACCTTCTCATCACATGCCCAAGTATTTGCAGAGCCATATGGATTACCCTCTTGCCATTCCATGATCATGCAATCTAGTTGATTCCAAGTAGTATGTTGCCTGATATTAGGTTGTACTAATACCACATCATAGTCCCATCTATTATTGCTATAGGTCTCCAAATAAGCCCACTTCTATTCCTTGTCCCATCTATTATTGCCGAAGTCTTCCTTGACCAAACCTTCTGCCTCCATGGTATGCCCACCTCCATTGCTTGTGACTCTGATCCCAAATTGACCAGTAACTTTTAGTAGGAATTGTTCAAGCTGTGGCGAACACAATTCTAGATGAGTTCAACATATCACTGACAAATTGATGGTCAGACCAAGATTTTCAATAAATGCTTCAAGATTAACTTATGTTGCTTTGCTTAATGAGACCAATAAACTCACTGGGCTAAATGGTTGATGTAGAATGGAAATGCAACTCTTCCCATCATTCTTCCACCAAGATAATACCATATAAAGCTGTGCATAGCCAACCTCCACCATCCCTCACCTCCTTTTTCCTAGGTAGTTCCAAGGTGCAAGTTGTTGACTCCACTCTTGAAAAAATTTGAGTATCTCCTCCAAACTTTCAAGGACAACTTGGCAATATCTCATATCCATATGAAACAGTAGGCTGATCAACACCATTCTAAATGCACATTCACTGTTAGGCTTGGGGTTTTCCTAGTTCTTAGTCCCTACAAACAAATGCCTTTCAAGCTTGCTCGCAAATAAAAATTAGCACTCAAATTACATGGACCCTTTTAAATACTATAGCAGGTGGACAAAGTGGTCTATAAGTTGGATCTTTCTCCTTCCTCTAAGATACCTTGTTTTCCATATCTCATGTCTAAGGAAGGTCCTCAGCCAGCATGTTCACATTCTGTCTACACTTCTTAAATTGGATGATGAAGGATCTATCATTCTCGAGCAGGAGTCTATTTTGGATCAACGCTCATGCTCAGTCCATAACTACACTATCACAAAAGTATTTGTTTTGTGGAGAGGCTTACAACTAGAAGATGCCACTTGGGAACCTCCTCACTGGTTTTAGCAATAGTTTCCCCAATTCAAGCCTTGAGGACAAGGCTCTCCAAAGTGGGGGCATGTTAGGACCCTCATGCCTTAACCTTGTACCACTTTGAGCATTGTAATTGTTAATGTTATTGCAGCTTTGGGCTTCATACTTCCTTATTTATTTGTGATTATCTAATGGCAACATATCTCTAAGATGGCCGACCTCCTTTGTAATCATATTTATTATTATTTGTAATTTTCTTGGTGGCCGACTCAGCATTTATTTGTAATTATATTTTCTCTTTTGATGGCCGACCTAGTTCTTGTAGAGGTGCGACCTCTCTATCAATATGTATATATAGAAGGTCATTTCACTCCATTTTATCATCAAGCAAGTTCGATTATTCCTTCTCTCAAGTGCGATTTCTATCAAGAGCAGATCCTTCCTTCTAGTGTGAATTTCTTTGAAGGCAGATTGTGAATCTTTACAAGTGCAGATTTGTGTTCAAGGAAGGGCAGACTGTTATCTGTTGTTACAGCCATTGCTGGTGCTGAATATTGGCCTTGTGTGTGGCCACATTGTAAAGTGTATTGTTGCCATTACATATATATAAGAGATATATATTTGTTGCTGGGTTTTTTCTCCCTCAAGAGGAGGGTTTTCCCAGGGTATCTGCTGTGTTATTGTGTCTGATTTTTGAATTAAATTTCTGTGTCATTAATCTGATCATAAAACTAACAGTAATACTCATTGTATAGTTATTTAGTTAACATTAGATTATGTGGATTTATCCCACATTGGTTGTATTTCACAAGTTACTCTTTGTGAGGGCCTTATATTAATGTTGTAGTAAAACAAATATTATATTGGAGTCATATTTTGTAATAGAGCTTTGCTCTCAAAGGGGTTGCTACCTCAAAATGACTTGCAATTCTTGTTATCAATATAAGCATATTTGCCACTATTTTTGGGCATTGTGTTCTTTTCACGTGTTATTGTTTGGCTTTATAATATTTTGTAGGCAAAGATCCTAATCCTTGCTTGGATAAACTAAGTTTATGGACACCAACCATTTGCTTTCTTCTTAGAAATGGTTTACCTGCATATTATTTTTCTGGAATGAAACATGATCTTATGTTATCATATCTGAATGTGAGATATGTTATGAATGAGTTTGAGAATGCACTAATAGTTTCTGAAGGCAACAGTTATTCATTCTTGATGATTCTTTGAAGGTTTTTTAATGGTTTTATAATCTTGTAACATTTAGTTGATTCAGTCTAGCAATTTACCTTTTCTTTCTTACACAGGGTTTTAATTGACAACAACGCTTGTGAGAATGCAACACTAGTGAAGGTATTTTGTATGGATGTTTTCAATTTATATTGTACGGAACTTCTCATTATAGGTCAAAATTACACATTAGCTTACATTGCAAGGACTGTTATCTAGCATAATCCTGCTGTTCCTAGCAGGTTGATAGTGCCAATATGCATGGCATTCTTTTGGAAGTTGTGCAAGTGCTAACTGATTTGGATCTCACTATTTCTAAGGCATACATATCATCTGATGGTGGATGGTTTATGGATGGTAAGCTTTTACTTGATTATCCTGATAGTGTTATATTTTCTCTTTTACTGAATTATTCAGCTGTAAAACCATCAACCAGATCAAGACAAATGGCTTTATGTATTTACTTAAAATATACTATCCTTGCAGAATCTAATACTGTTTATGTTGTACAGTATTCCATGTAACAGACAAAGATGGCAACAAGATTACTAATGAGAAGGTGATTGAGTATATTCAGCAGGTATTTGTACTCATTTTTGGTGGGAAATAGTATAGGGCAATGTTTTTAATTAGAAAATCCCTCGATTTTAATGACCCAAGTTTCGTGTAATTGCAGTCCCTTGGGACAAATGCGTGTTTGTTACCTTCGCTTAGAAGAACTGTTGGAGTAAAAGCTGCTTCTAAACATACAGCAATTGAATTAACAGGGACTGATAGGCCGGGTTTGCTCTCTGAAGTATTTGCTGTTCTTACAGACCATAAGTGCAATGTTTTTGGGGCTGAGGTCTGGACCCATAACATGAGGGTTGCATCTGTGGTGTATGTTACCGATGATAGTACAGGGACTCCAATTGACGATCCTGAGAGACTTTCTATGATTAAAGTACAACTTTGCAATGTTCTGAAGGGTGATAATGATAACCGAGTTGCCAAAACTGTTGTTTCTACGAATATTACTCATACTGAAAGGCGTCTACATCAAATGATGTTTGCAGATCGTGACTATGAAAGAGTGCATAATGGTCTGCTAGAACCCAGGGATGATGAATTCGGGCCTTTAGTGACTGTGCAGAACTGTGTGGAGAAAGGTTACTCTGTCATTAATATTAAGTCCAAAGACCGACCAAAGCTTCTTTTTGACACTGTTTGCACTTTAACAGACATGCAATATGTCGTATTTCATGGAACAGTTGATTCTGATGGACCTGATGCATTCCAGGTGAGGGTTCTGAGACACTCCTTTTGGAAAGTCCCTTGTAATGTCTAGCAAATTTAATAGATTGCTCACAGTGACTCAAAACTTCATTCCACTTTCTATGGTTAAAGGAGTACTACATTAGACACATGGATGGCTTCCCGGTGAACTCAGAAGCAGAAAGGCAAAGAATAATCCACTGTTTAGAGGCAGCTATAGAAAGAAGAGTTTCTGAGGTATGAATGGCTATTTATATTAATATTCTGAGACATTGTTAGAAATGTTCGGCACACACAAATCCACAGAGGTGCAGCAAAGAAAGCTGTTGGCATTAGGTTGATATTCCCATCCATGCTATGTCTGAAGAATGCAATCAGTCAGTAGCTTTAGGAATTAGGGATATGTTGTGTTATAACTTACAAGTTTTTTGCCTTTGAGTGCTACATATTCTATCAACTTGCAAAGTGGGCATAGTTTGAGACAAGTGAAATCAAGTTATTGATTAAAAGGTGTGAATGCATCTGCAGGGATTGAGACTTGAATTATGCAGTGGTGATCGAACTGGTTTTCTCTCTGATGTGACTCGCATATTTCGAGAGAATGGTCTGTCAGTCACTAGAGCAGAAGTGAGCACCAGGGGTGACAAAGCAGTGAATGTGTTCTACGTTACAGATGTAGCAGGAAACCCTGTGCATGCCAAAACTATTGAAGCAGTTCGTGGTGAAATTGGGCAAACAATACTCCAAGTAAAAGAAAGTTACACTAAATCTCCTTCAGAGGAGACAGGTGGAAGGTTTTCGTTTGGTAACATTCTCAGGTCTACTTCAGAACGTTTCCTTTACAATCTGGGATTAACAAAATCCCCCACCTAGGTGGCAACAGAAGCAAGGTCAGGTTGATCCTTTGGACTTTGGACTTCACAAATTTACCAACATTGACGAAAGTAATCTAGTTTGCATGTTGACAAAGAGTCCCGAGTCCTTGCCTTCATTCTGAGCTTGAAAGGAAAAGGGTTTGGAAAGTATAGTTGGATGTAGTCATGCTCTGTACCCATATGTATAATGCAGACAAGCTTGTTTGGGGTTTTAGAAAATTGTACATACATAAAATGTTCCACCATTCTTCACAGCTGATCATTGTTTGCTCTATTCTTATAATAAGTTTTGAGACTTTTTTAATTTTTGTGAATACCTTTTGCATCATTAGAGTTATGATTGCCAACTTGATTTTCGATGTACATATAAGCCTTTGTTTATATAGACCAAGGGAAAGCTAAAATAGAAAGTAGTAGGTGAAGGTAGGTGGGAAATCTAATGATAGAAGTTGGCTAAGCATATGCACAATGACCCATGGAATGAGCACATGATTAAGTACTAGAAATATTAAATAAAATATTTATTACTTGCTCTATCTAACTAAACTCTATGAGAGTAAAGAGAATACTAGTCTAATGTGAAAAAAGATAATTCATCTAGTCTAGTTTAAACACATTAACAAATATTGAGCATTTTATTTTGGCTAGATTTAAAAAAAAAATATTTAAAGGGTAGATTTTCTTATTATATTAGGATAGAGTGATATTTAGTTATAATTCTAAAGTATAATATTATATTTCCAACTTTTTTGAAAGGGGTTTTTGGATTCTTATGTAGTTGAGAGTGTTATTTTATTGTTTTTTATTATATTGGAAAAACAGGTTTTTATAAAAGATCGAAAACTCTAAAATTACAAAATGCTGCTATAATAGAAGAATAACTCATAAGAGTGTTATTTTATTGTTATTCTCTTAGTTAACTTGGAATATTAATTGTAATCACATTTGAAGAAGAAAGGGGAGTATGATCGTGGTAGTTACAAATTCATTGGAGATAATTTACACCACTTTTTCATTCCTATGTGCTAGGAGATAGAACATAACATCTTCTCTAATATATAGGTTGGGTCCCACATATTCAGTGCTCTCATATTGGAGCACTATTTTTTAGGGAGTGTTCCCATAAAGTGGAATGGTTAAAGATGCTTGGGAGTTATATTTTCTATCATGGATGAATTCATTTTTCACATGTGGGAATTATTCTTTTTTCATGGTTTTGGGTGCTCTTAGTTTTATAAATCCATTTTCGGTTTCTTCTTAAATATTCTCCATAATGTGTATGTGTTGGATGTAAGTTGTATGGGTTATTTTACAAGTATGTTATTAGATTAAAGGGAGAAATTTATTGATTATTTACTCTTGGTTTAATTATTAATACAAAATTATGGTTTCTTTGATGGTGGAGTCTTTTCTAAAAGGTTTTCACCAAGTACATCTAATGACGTGTTTAAATCTTATGGTTTTCCAATTTCTTATTTTCTATTTATACTTCCACACATTCATTTTTTCGTAAATCATATGATGGTGTAATTGGTATTTCACATTTTCTATATATTAACAAGATTTAATTTTGTAGTAGCTTACCATATTTTAGAACATTTAGTATTAGATATTTAGCTCTACTAAAAATAGGATGCCTTTTTTGAAGTGCTGAAGATTTTTTTGGTTATAATGGGAGATTTTTGCTTGATATATTTTTTTTATTTGTAAGTGAACAAAATGATACCCTATGTTTCTCATTAAAATATTGATAAGTTCAATGGTGTTGGGTAGGAATTGTGTAAGTTGAATATGGAGGAATCTCTTGGAAGTGAGGGATCAATGGAAAGTTGTAAAGAAATGAAATTCTAATAGAATGTTTACAAAATATTGGACAAGAAGGCATGAAGAACCATTTGGTTATGTCTTGCCAATTTTTTCCTCATGAATATCTCAAAGGAGACCACCACATTCACATTGTGGAAGAGGGAAAGAGATTTTCCAAACCAAAATTCTTGCAAATAAATTATATGCAAAATATTGTTGTATTCTTTAAAAATGTAGGATGATGATTCTACTATAGAATATTTAAATGCTTGTAACTTTATTTTGAGTTGGATAGATTCAATAGATATTAAGCTTGAGGAAGAGGAAAAAAATATATTACCACTTTTCTCTTTGCTCAAATCTTAGGAAAAAAACAATTTTTACTATCAATGGTAGTGCTATAGAGCCAAATATGGACCTCCTTATTGATAGCTTAGTTTCAAAGTAAATGAGGAGAAAATCCATGATGAGGGGTCAAATAATACCTTACATATTTAGAGAAGGCCCAAGGACAAAGTTGGGTCTAAAAGGGATAAAAAATAAATTGAAAGATAGGTCCAATTAAAAAGGATGGTCCTAAACCCATGGGAAGAGCATATTAAAATGTTTGAATATGGTAAGAGAAGACATGTGACGAAGGAATGTAGAAACTAAAATAAATCTTATGATGATTCCTCCATTAAAATTATTTTGATGATGGTGATAATGATACATTATTTATTTTTTCTAAAACTATTAGTGATGATGATTGGCCCATTGAATCGGGTTTCTCTTACCATACGACTCCTCAAAAGGATTTGTTCTTGTCTTTCAGGTCTTACAATAGAGGTGAAGTTTTCCTTGGAGATAATGATGCATATTAGATTGTTGGTAAGGGAAAGATATATGTGTGTTTCAATGATGGGAGGGTGAAAAATCTCAATAATATTTTGCATATTTCAAGACATATGAGAAGCTTAGTTTTGTATCCAAGTTAAATGATTTTTGGGTGCATGTGGAGTTTGATAATTTTGGTAGCAAGTTGGTGGTAGTTAGAGGCTCACAATGTTGAACTCTATTTAGGCTTGATGCTTCTATATTTTATAACTTCCAATATAACAAGAAATTCTAAGTATGCATGTATGTTGTTGCATGAACATTTGGGCCACACTGGTGAAAAAGATCATTGGACTGTTATAAATAAAAAGATTTGGTTTATCATTTTTTGTTTACTTTGATGACCATTTTAGTTTTTGTGAAAATTATGTATTTGAAAAATAAAATAAATAATCGTTTTCCCTCTAGAAGTTATAAAGCTCAAAGATTACTAGAAACTATTCATTCATATGTGTTTCATGTAGTGTTTGTGGGTTCTATGAGTAAATATTTGTATCATGTCACTTTTATTGATCTTCTTCATTTTAAATCTACAGTTTTCTCTAATTTTGAAGAATTTGAGAAACTTATAGAAAAGCATATAGATAAGAAATAAAGGTGTTGATATTTAACAATGGTGGTGACTATTTTTTCAAGGAATTTGATGATTTCTATAAACATGTAGGTATTGTTCAAAAAGAGACTACCTCTACATGCCACAAAAAAATGAGGTTGTAGAGAGAATAAAACCTTAATGAAAAGAGTCAAAAGTATGTTAAGTAGTACATGGTTAGATTAGTTTTTTTAGAGTAGAGGTTGTAAGAACTTATTATTACTTGGTTAATTGATCTTCTTGTTCAACTCTTGTTGAAAAAATACTTATGAACTATGGATAGGTAAGAAACCTTCTATTTCAAATCTAAGGGTATATGTTTGTGAGGATTTCTTTCATTTTCCTAAAGAAAAGTAATCTAAACTAGATCCAAAAGTACAAAAATGCATCTTTGTTGGTTATAGTAAGAATGTAAAAGGATATAAGCTTTAGAATCAACTAACCCAAAAAAATAGTTTATTCTAGAGATCTAATTTTTAGGGATTTTATAAGATTATTTTTAGGTCCTTTACAACCAAATAAAAACAAGGAAGGAAAATAGTGCATTGTGAAGTTAATATTGAAAAGTAGGAAGATGCATATATTGAAGAATAAAATAATATATTAGAGGATGGAGAGAAAAGGATGATTTAGGTGAGATTTATAAGAAGGCTTTTTTTATGTATACATACATGAATAATCCCTTACTCCACTATTGATATGATCCACAAGATAATAAATCTAGTTGATAGGTATATCCCATTAGATTTTTGTTGTGTATATGTCTTTTTATATACTAATGATAAATCAAGATCTTTTAAGGAGGCTCTATCTTTTGAGGATAGTGAGTCTTGGATGTAGGTCATGTAGGAGGAGATAATGGACTTGGATAGTTTTGAAATTTAGGATCTTGCTAGTTTTCTAGAGGTGAGGAAAACCATTGATTAGTTAGAGAGATACAAATCCAAACAAGTGGCCAAGGGCTACTCCCAGAGAGGGGGTTGATATGGGTGAAATTTTCTCTCTTGTGCTTAAATTATCTTCCATTATATTCTTATTATCCATTTTGAGAAAATGGATGTTAAAACTACTTACTTACACAGGGATCTTGTAGAGGCAATATCTCTACGAAAACCTAGTATTTTGTGGTAAAAGGGAACATTTATTTTGTAGGTTAAAATGGTATTTGAATGGTTTAAAATAATCACCTTAGATGTGGTATCAAAAACTTGATCCATTTTCTTTGAATTCGGGTTTTTAAGGAGTAAAGAGGATTATTGTGTTTACACTAAATGCATTGATGATCAAGTTTTAATTATTGCCTTGTATGTGGTTATTTATTGGTAATGGTAAGGTGATGATTAAGAAGATTAAAATTCAACTTTTTGGTGCATTTGACCTGAAGGATATAGGGGAAAAATAATTCATTACAAGAATGAAAATTTGTAGTGTTTGAGCTTACAAACAAAAAAAAATCTTTGTAAAAGTAAGTATGTTGACATCATTTTATGGTTGTTTTTATGAATGTTTATAAATGAGTGAGTATTCACTTACCTATAAGCACTAAGATTTTATTGGATATTTTCCTTATATTAGATGATGATGTAGAGGATAGGCATAATGTGCATTATGCTAGTGTTTTTGTTATATTTATGTATGCAATGGTTTTTACTAGATAAGATATTGCCCAAGCAGTGGGAATTCCTATCAAGTTTATGTCTAACACTGGTAGAGAAAAATAGACTCATGTTAAGAGGGTATTTATATATTTATGAGGAACTTATAATTATTTATTAATTTATCATGGCTACAATGATTTGGGCACATTATTACACATATAAGGCCTTGTTGATGTAGATTGGGTAGTAACATAAATAGTTGAAGGTCTACTAATGACTATGTGTTTTCTCTATTTGGTAGAGATATCAATTGGAAGAATAAGAGTAAAAAAATAATTATTTTTACTATAATTGAATTGGAATGCATGGCTAATACACATTTGTAAAGAGGTATTATGATTATAAATACTATGTTTAGGAGTTGGTTTTAAATGCAAGGTGCTTTAGATTATATGTGACATTCATAGTGCTATTTATTTGGCCAAGAATTCAATGCACCATGCTCCTAAAAAGAATGTTCATGTGTAGTATCACTTTATTTGTGAGATATTTGAGAATGATAAGGTCACATAACAAAAATTTGACACTTAGGAGAATGTTGTAGATTCACTTATGAAACCAACAAGCATAGATAAGTTCTCTTAGTGCAGGGAGGGCATGGGCCTTACATCTTGTACTTGATTTATTTATGGTTCCTATTATGTCATTACAATTTCAAATATCAAGTGGGAGAATATTAGGATGCTATGATATTTAATTACAATCATAATATATAATGTTGCATCTCCAACTTCCTTCAAATCAACACTTGGGCATCAATGTAGTTGAGAGATACTATTTATTTATCATCATTCTCTTGATTGACTTGGAATGTTTGTTCTAATCAAATTCAAGGATGAATATGGATCATGATGGTGGAAATTAAAATTTTATTAAAACTCATTTAAACCACCTTCCCATTCCTAAGCACTTGGAGAGAGAGTGAAACATCTTCTCAAATATTAGTTGGGTCCCATATGTTTAGTGGTCTCATATTATAGTGTGATTTTTTGGGAGAGAGTGACCATGAAGTGGAGTGGTCAAAGATGCTTGGGAGTAGGTTTTCATATTCATATATGTATTCACTTTTTACATTGGGGAATTGGATTTTTATCATACCATGGTTTTGGGTGGTTTCCTCTCAACTCTTCTCTATAAATTATTTGTATTGGATAGAATTTTTATGGTTTATTTTAAAGGTACATAGGTACTACTAGAATACTATTAGAATAAATAGATAATTTTGTTGATTATGTAATCTTGGTTTAAATATTAAAAAAAAAATTGTGCTCTCTTTGATGGTGATATTTTTCTTGAAATATTTTATCTATGTATTTATGGTATTATATGTTTAAATAATATGGTTTATTGATTTCTTTTTTTCTTATTTATACTCCCACACATTCATTTTATGGTTAATCATATAATGACATATGATATTTTATATTTTTATAATCTATTTAAAATCTTCATTTCTAATAGTTTCCCTATTTTAAAACAAAGATCTATTCTTAGAGGAAGATGGTTACCAAGTTGAGAGTGAAATTATTGTCCATAAATTATAAAAGTAATCTATTAAGAAATATATAAAACTTGACATTTCAAAGAGAGACAAAAGTGTAGGAATACACCAAGGACTTCTTTTAGTATGATGAAGTGGGCATAGAAAAAATCTTGTGATATGTGAATGAACTATGTGTATCCATTTATGATGAGTTTAGAATGTTAACTCCTAAGTTTGTAGAAGAAGCCTATTCGTATGAGTTTAAGGTGGAATAGTAGTTTTTGTGGAGGAAATATAGTGTGGCACAAGGAAGGGCCAAGTTTTAGAAGAGATAAGGAGATATGGATAAAAAAAGAAAGAGGAATCACTCTTTTAAATATGCATACATGTAATAGAGTACCACTTTAAATAGTTATAATCTAGTGTTCAATCATATTGCTCAACAAAGATTTAAGAGTAGCATGCTAGGGGGATGCAAAAATGAGCTAAATCATAGAAAATCACTCCTTAGAAGAATAGTGCTAATGAATATAGAAAAAATAATGATCTTACAAATAGGAAGAACCAATTCACGACCATCTACAAGTCTAGAGGGAAATGTTGCAAGGATATCATCAATGGTGGTAGCATTAGTACCTTGGTATCCAAAAAGATGGTGGAAAAGTTAACACTTAAGATAATCAAGCATAAAATTCCATATGAGGAGTAATGACTACTAAAGGGTCATAAATTATATTCAAATGAGAAATGCAAGGTCAACTTCAAGATTGACATGCACATAAGGTACTGTGTGATAATATGCCAATGGACTGTTGTCACTTAATGTTGGGGAGACCACAATAATACACTGGTAAGGCATGATACAATGGGCATGCAAAAATCTACAACTTATGGAAGAATGGGAAAAAATAAAATCTAATTTCTTTGAAAGATAGTGGAATAAAGGTAGAGAGAAACCCATGAGTGTTATTAGTATGAAGAAACCATTTCTTAAAGGAAGTGATAAATTAGTATCTATTCCTTGTGCCTATTCCTAATAGTGAGAAATTTATGATTTCAAAGGTGGAAAAGGAAGAGGGTGTGAATATGTCATGCAAAGTTAAAGAGATTTTGGGTGAGTACGAGGGCATCAAGTTGAAAGATATTCCTAAAGAGTTACCACCTATGTGATAGACCTAACATGAGGGTCTAGCTTACCAATGTAGCCCACTTGATGACATTATACGAGAGTGAAGAAATGATAAAGAAATTAGAATAGTTTTTAATGAATTTATTAGTCAAGTAAATACTAATACCATGCACAATAGATAGTGAAGATTGTTCATCAAATATAGAGCATCCACCATCAAGAATATGTTTTTGTTACTATAGGATGATTTGATGGATTTCTTAAGTGGTGAATAATATTCCAAAATATTATGAAGATGGGCTACCATTAGATCAATATTAGGCAAGATGGTGATTGTAAGACAACCTTAAAGTTGAAGGATATACCATATAAGTGGCTAGTGATGTGATTCACCCTAATGAACATGCCACATTTTTATACAACTAATGAATAAAGTGGTGAAACCATTTATTGGAAAAAAATCATTATGTATCTAGATAGTATATTTATTTTTACTAGGACCAAGGAGGAACACCAAGCACACATAAAGAAAGTTTTTCAATAATTATACAAAGAAAATTTACTGATGAGCTTGAAGAAGTGCAACTTCATGAAGTAGTTGCATCCAACTTGACATTCTAAAGAACAAGAAGGAAAAATGAGACATTATATGCCCCCAAGTACTCAACTCAAGGAATAATTTTCCAAAAATGATCGCACATTGATCCCTCAAGGATCGTTAATGATGAAATTTCAGTTTATTTGTTATCTAGCCATTGTAAACCACCCATGTGATGAGTTGATAACAATGCTATATTTATTAAATTTTAACTCACTTTTTTCAAATTTCACATCAATTGTGATGGGTCATTGCCATTGTGTGTGAGTTTTTCTTTTTTGGTCCTTTTCTTTCCTTAGTCAAGCATAACAAATCAATCCCCCAAAGATCATCACCTATGTTTTCTTAAATTTTCTCAAATGTTACACATCAATATCTCAAGGATTATTACCAATGTTTGTCATTCCAAGCCTCTAACTTCCTCATCATTACTAATACAATCCAAGAGACTAAATTTCACAAGAAATATTAAGGATGGATAAAGTTGATTTTTCCATGAAAACACTCATCCTGAAGAAAAAACACATCATTTCTATGTAAAAATTAGATAGTCAACAAAATATATCAAGTTACAATTTCTAATTTCCAAAAATCGTAAAATATCCAAGTTCCTCCCTTAGAGAAATGTTGACGACGGTTTTACTCGTAGTAAACAGGTCAACTAAAATCTCCACAGACAAGACCGCAAAGAGCCTATCCTTCTTGAAAGATATGGAACAAAGACAACCTAAGGGGAAATTCTACATTCACAGAGCAAAGATTGACTTCCGTTCAATCCCAAGTATTCGATAACTAGGTCATGGTTGCACTAGGGTTGCTCTCGGGTAATGATGTGATATTTGTTGTTAATCTCAAGGGGACCTTTATATATATACATGTATATCTCTATTATTTCTTTGAACATTTTAAATTAGCATTCCTAATTGAAATGATAAACTTGGACATCATGAAACCAAAAGATTTGACATAAGATTTCATGGAAAATAAAAGATTTTAAACAAAACTATTTCCATTCACTTTTTTTTTTTTTTGAAACATTTTCAAAAATATTAAACATCTATTCTAAAACAAAGTATAAAAATATTGAAAAATAAAAGTTTCTCCCAGTTATTCTCCATGGATGCCCCAAAGAATTAATCAAAACAAAGCAAACCAGCTTTATATTTCTCTCCAATTGCTTCTCACAGCCACGTGATAAAACTAAGGCACCTTTAAAGAGAGGGTTTCTTTTATGGACACCAAGTAGGTTCTGTATGCACTCTTAAACGACGCAGCATACAGTCTTGTTCGGCTGAACTTACAAAACCAGCTACAAAAGATACTTAGATAAGTAGCTATCCATAAAGCTCTGATATCAATTAATGTCTACGTGCATACAAAGTTTTACGCCAGAATGGTTCATAAAACAAGAAAAAATAACAAAACTTAAAAGAAGTTTTTTGCTCCTCCGACATCCACAAATTTCAAACTTAAATGAAAATTAAGCATCCTCTGGCCTTTTATAGAACACAAGGCTCAGATAGGATAAGACAATTACATGAGAGGAAATCTAAGGGACCAATCTCATCAAGGCACATGGAATATTGTGACCAATAGGAGAATTGCAATTGAAGTCAATGGAAGTCAACTCCAATTACTCATTGAAGCTCTTTGGGTTCTACTTTTTCATCTTTGTCAGGATTCCTTTTGAAATCAAACAAATTTATCCAAACAAAGATATATAGGAGCCTTCCATTATAACATAGTGATCAGGTGGAATTCAAACTCCTACATCTCAGGTTCCTCGATTTTAACATTCCAAGAATGAATCCTTCTCAGAATAGATACACTTTGTTACTGTATGCTTGAACTCCAACATCCCGGTATTCCGGTAACTGGCACATC
>VDFB02120503.1:0-27235 GCA_007258455.2 Sequoia sempervirens | reverse complement strand
TATTAATGAGAATGTGTTAATCTACATTTTCCTCCATATTCTGTATTGCTTTCGTTGTGTTACTCTTGCTGCACGGTCTGGATTGTTCTCTTTGAGGACCCTCCTACCGTGGCTACACCAGATTGGTATCAGAGCGAGCTTTGATCTGTGTGAGGTCGACATAATTTGCAAAGTCCTGTAAAAGATTTGTTTTGGGGTGGTGGATTGAGGATCCAACCTCAAGTTGCAAAGGACTATTGTAAAGATGGTTGGAAGAAGAAATGTTAGAGGAAATGGAGCGCATTGAAATGCATACCAAGCTATAATGGAGATGCTAAGAGGAATTACTGCCAGATTAGATGCAGTTGAAATGGCCCAGAGAAGAGGTTGACTAGTTGATGATGTGAGTGATGAAGAGGTAGAAGTTTAGGAAGAAGGAGGAAGAGAAGAGAAACTTGGCCTGGATCAGGGAGAAGAGAGGTTCATAAGAGCCCTAACTAGAGCAAATATGAAGCCACATTTCAATCCACCGTATTATACTGGTAAGTTGGATTCAGAAGAATTGCTTGATTGGATAACAGAGATGGAAAAATATTTTGAATTTGAAGGTACCACTGAAGATAAGAAGGTGAAATTGTCTTGTACAAAGTTGAGGGGACATGCATCCCTTTGTTGGGAACATTTGCAGATAGATAGGCAAAGAAGAGGGAAAGAAAAGATAAAATCTTGCGATCAGATGGCGAATAAGTTGAAGAATTTTTTTATGCCAACAAACTATCAGATTAGTTTGTTCTGAAGGTTTCAAAATTTGAAGCAGGAAGATTCAAGTGTGACAGAGTATACTGAGGAATTCTATAAGTCTAATATCGGATCTGGACATTCAAAGGAGGAAATTGAGCAAGTAGCTAGATATGTGAATGGTTTGAGGCTGTCTATACATGATGAAATTAGTTTGATCAAGTTGCAGAGTGTGGAAGAGGCATATCAGTGTGCCCTAAAGGTAGAAGAGAAGTTGAATAAGAGACATGAGCAGAGACATAAAGGAAGAGGTGGAAGATTTCAAAGAGGAAGAACTTTTGCTGGAGGAGGAAGATGATATTTTTCAAATCAGAACAAGGATAAGGAGATTAGTAAGAATGATAATGCATATCAGAAAAGCGATGGTAACTCATACAAAAGAGAAGGATACGGTGGTTACCAGAATGAAGGATATAGAAGAGATGATAGAGGACAAGACAAAAGGGTATTCCAAGGAACTTGTTATAAATGTGGAGGACATAAAGCATTTGAATGCAATCAGGGAGAGATGAGTAGAAAGACTGAGAACAATAGAAGAACCACCTTTGCTGAGGAAGATCATGCCAGATCATCTAATAAACTAGAAGAAAAGAAGTGTTGGTAAACAAAAGAGTACCGTGTCAGGGTGGGTTGGAGTAGGAACTGTTGTAGAGGAAGAATTTGTTCCGGACAAGATGCAAGGTAGCTGGTAAATGTTGCAAGGTGATAGTTGATAGTGGAAGTTCTGAGAACCTAGTTTCTGAAGAGATGGTGACTAAGTTGAAGTTGGAAATATTGAAGCACCCGAAACCCTATCAAATAGCATGGATACAAGATGAGCATAAGATTTTGGTAAGTGAACACTGTTTGGTGAAATTGAAAATAGGAAATTACCATGATGAAGTTTTGTGTGATATCATGCCTATGGATATATGTCATATTTTTTTGGGAAGGCCTTGGCAGTATGATAGACAAGATATTCATGATGGAAAGAAGAATATATACACCATTGTTGCCAATGGGATGAAGCAGATTTTATTGCCATTGGAAAATGTTCCTACAGTTGAGGTTTGTACGAATGATAGGGTTTGTCTGGTTGATGGAAGAAGATTCCTTGATGGGTTAAGACATGAGAATATGTGTTATGCCTTACTTCCTAAGAAGGCTGAAGACTTGAAGCATGCGGAAGAACCACCAGAAGAGATAAAGGAGTTGCTGACAGAATATGAGATCATTTCAGACAATGTACCTGATGGATTACCACTTGTGAGGAGTATTAGTCATTGCATGGATCTGATTCCTGGAGCTAGTTTTCCTAATAAAGTAGCACACCAGATGAAACCTATAAAGAATGAAGAGTTGAATAGACAAGTACAAGAATTGCTGAGAAAGGGTTTGATCAGAGAAAGCTTATGTCCTTGTGCAGTACCTACTATGTTGGCACCTAAGAAGGATGGAGAATGGAGAATGTGTACAAATTCAAGAGCCATAAACAAGATCACGATGAAGTATAGATTCCCTTTACCCCAGATGGATGACATTATGGATTGCTTGAGTGGAGCCAGATACTTTACAAAGATATATTTGAAGAGTGGATATCATCAGATTAGAATCAGAGAAGGAGATGAGTGGAAGACAACATTTAAGACAAATGAAGGATTGTATGAATGGTTGGTGATGCCTTTTGGATTGACAAATGCACCGAGTACTTTCATGAGATTGATGAATGAGGTATTGAAGAAATTATTGGGTAAGTTTGTGATTGTTTACTTGGATGACATCTTGATGTTTAGTAAGAGTAGATAAGAACATTTTTTGCACATAAGACAAGTTTTGAAGAGGTTGAGAGAGGAGCAGTTGTTGATAAACATTAATAAATGTAGTTTCATGAAGGAGGAATTGGTATATCTAGGATTTGTGATATCTATGGAAGGATTAAAGATGGATCCTGAGAAGGTTAGAGCAATAGTTGAGTGGCCTACACTTGAAAGTATTGGAGAGGTAAGATCATTTCATGGATTGGCTAGTTTCTACTGAAAGTTCATTAGGAATTACAGTTCTATTTGCAACCCTATGATAGAAAGGATGAGAGGAGAGAAAAAATATTTTAGATGGACATATGGAGAAGATAGAAGTTTTGAATTGTTGATGTAGAAGGTGACTAAGCAACCTATGTTGGCTTTACCAGATTTCACTAAGGTATTTCAAGTAGACTGTGATGCAAGTGAAAATGCAATTGGAGCAGTTTTGAGTCAAGAAGGGAGACCTATAGCTTATTTTAGTGAGAAATTGAATGATGCTAGGAGAATATATTCAGTGTATGATCAGGAATTTTATGCCATAGTTCAAGCCTTGAAGAAGTGGAGACATTATTTGTTTCCTAAGGAGTTTGTGCTATATATGGATCATCAGACATTGCAATATTTAAACAATCAGGGTAAGTTGAATCAGAGACACATGAGATGGGTGGAATTCTTGCAGAGCTATACTTTTGTTTTGAAGCATAGGAGTGGAAAGTCAAATAGAGTTGCTGATGCATTGAGTAGGAGAAGGAATTTGATGACAGAGATGAGAATGGAGGTATTAGGATTTAATGAGTTGACAAACTTGTATGAGGAAGACCCATATTTTGGAGAACCATGGAGAGCTTGTAAGGAACTACTTTTGGAGGATAGAAGCTAGTGGTTGGATTATTTCATCTAGGAGGATAAGTTTTTCAGAGGTAATCAATTGTGTATACCCCAGAGTTCAATGAGGGAAAACTTGGTGAAAGAAAAGCATAGTGGAGGATTGGCAGGGCACTTTGGAATTGATAAGATAGTAGCATTGGTGAGTGAAAATTATTTTTGCCTGCAGATTCATAAGGATGTTAGGAGATTTGTGCAAAGTTGTAGAATTTGTCAAGTTGCAAAAGGGAGTATTCAAAATGTTGGATTGTATAAGCCTTTGATAGTTCCGGAAAGACCTTGGGAGGATATCAACATGGATTTCATACTTGGATTGCCGAAGAAAAAAAGAGGTAATGATTCTTTATTTGTGGTGGTAGAAATTTTTTCTAAGATGGCACATTTCATACCTTGTAGGAAGATAACAGATGCAGTGCATGTAGTAAACTTATTTTTCAAGGAAGTGGTCAGATTGCATGGATTACCTAGGAGTATTGTTTCAGACAGAGATGTAAAGTTTGTTGGTTACTTTTGGAGGACACTTTGGAAGAAGTTGAAGACATATTTGAAGTTTCGTTCTAGGTTTCACCCACAAATTGATGGACATAAAGAAGTAGTGAACAAGAGCTTGGGGAATTTGCTAAGATGTTTGGTTGGAGAGAAGACCATAAGTTGGGATTTAGTCCTGGCACAAGTAGAGTTTGTATACAATAATTCAGTGAACATGAGTACAGGAAAGACACCTGTTGAGATTGTTACTGGAATTAATCCTAGAGGTATATCAGAGTTAAGAGACATTAGTATGGAAGATAAAAGGAGTGTAGAAGCAGAGGAATTTGTAGGACACATGAAGAAATGACATACTCAAGTGAAATAACAATTGGAAGATATGAACCAGAGGTATAGGGAGAAGGCAGATGAGAAGAGGAGACATAAGGAGTTCAAAATTGGAGATGAAGAGATGGTATATTTGAGGAAGGAAAGATTTATAGTTGGGACATACAACAAGATAAAGATGAGGAAGTTTAGACCTTGTAGGATCTTGAAGAAGTTTTATTCAGGAAATGCATACAAAGTGGAGTTACCGGATGGTATGGGTATATTGCCTATATTCAACATTGCAGACCTACATCAGTATTATGAAGCATAATTTAGTGAGGAAAATATAGTGGTATTGGAGAATCAGTTTCCTAAACAACAGTCAAATGAGATTGAGGAGATTCTGGATATCAAAGATGGGAGGAAGACTTGTGGAAGACAGTACAAAGAATATCTTGTGAAGTGGAAAAGAAGACCAGTGGAGGACTCTTCATGGATTTCTCAGGCTAAGGTAGAAGGTCTTGGTTTTCCTTTGGCCCCTACAAAGTGAGAGACTCACTTTCCATTAACCCCGGATGTATGATGCAAGAGCATCCTTGGTTCTTGGCAATCTTGCATCAACCAAAAATATTTTCCTTTCAGTTTTGTCCTTGTTTTGTTCTTTCTTAGTTCATGTTGGTGGATTCATCATCTTTGTTCACTAGACCTTATGGATCTGTACGTACATCACAGACATGTTCATTTTCCTTATTCCAATATTTGAGCAAGGTTGGATCATTTTTTGGAAAGTTATCGATTCCAAATTTCATGATAGTTTATTGAACTAACACCAAAATAGTTTTCAAGCCTAATGGCTAATTTGATCATTTGTGGATCATTCCTGTGACTTGCGGATCTTAACGATGTGATTTTAAATGTTCCTTGGAGTGTCCCCAACCTTCATTATAGGTCCACACTTTGTCTTATGTACCCGTTGATAGAGTAATTCAAATTTGAGGCTGACTTGTTCATGTGCCCGTTATATTTTCTTTCATTGGAAAATGTGATGATCTTTGGCTGAAACAAATGTTTCCAAAACCATAGATATAGTATAAAGCTTTTAATCTATCATTAGAATAGGGTGTGGAAATAGTGAGAATTGAGTTAGTATTTGATCGATTGTATTTGTAAGAATTTTCTCCCACATAGGAGCATAGTGGGATGTTCTATTTTGAGCATGTATAATCAGGCCTATGACAGAATCTGTAAGTCGGATGTTGCCGGCCGAATGTAACTGAGATTTCTATTAATGAGAATGTGTTATTCTGTATTGATTTCGTTGTGTTACTCTTGCTGCACGGTCCATATTTTTCTCTTTGAGGACCCTCCTAGTATGGTTGCATCACAATACTTCTGCAATCACTTGACATTAAGAACACTTAAAACATCCTGTACAACCAACCACACTGCCACATGTATCTAGCTTACTAACCAACCTTGTGGAACACTTGAACACACAAAACTCCAAGGGAAGGTAGATACATACAATAGTAACACATTCCCAGATCCACAAGACAAGAAATATAAACACAGAGAAACATGGAATTCAAACAAGACATCAATATCAATCTAAATAGAGATAATTAAATAACACATAACATAGTGAACAAGATATTGATAAGTTTCAATATATTGATGTGTTTACTGTTAAATTCTCATCTTTCCAATTACATATATTATTATCTTACATCCATATGCACATACATATATCTTCTTCTTCTTATACTTATATATCTATATATATTCTCTCATACTACTCCTCATACTTTTCCATTTTCTTGTTACATTTTATACCTATATTAATACATATCTTCCTATTGGGACACGTCCCTTACAAAGTACATCTCTTCCTTGATATTTCTTGTCATCCATGAGCTCCACATACCTTCTATGGTGGTTTGTGATAAGATATGCTACACTATATCTCTTCCCTACCATTTTCCTTGCCAACAAATAGAAAGTGAAATATATATGAAGTATGATGAAAAGTGTATTATAGAAAATTCAATTAGTTTTGAATGATTGATGGCCTACTTTTGATCTTATTGTATCATAGTTTAGAGTACCACAAATCTTATGATCTTTCTCCTATTATAAATGCTAGGGCATAATTAAAACTTGTAAGACTTTAGGGCTTAGAACTTTGGTTTGTGATCCCCCTTTTTCTTCCCAATATTTGGCTCCATTGTTGATACCCTGGTCAAATAATAGATTTAATAGATCAAATTACAAATCTACCAATCGTAAGGTTAAGGAATTTACTTAGAAATTTATTGTAGTGTAGAAAAGTGTACTCCTTTACATTTTCACACTTTGTTTGGGCCCCCTCAATTTAAATGGACTTAATTAAGCCTTTAATTGCCTAAATTTTTCATTTACAAGCCTAATTAATTACAATTTCCAAAGGGGGAAGTGTGATTTAATTAATGCATTTTTCATTATTAACACCCCAAAATTCACAAATCTTGATAACTTAGGTCAAGACCCATTCGCCCATGGGCGAATGGGTCGCCTTTAAGTTAAAAATTCAAATTTTAAATATTTTTTTGGTGGTATTGTCACGATCCAAAATTCATATTCAAATGTCGGCTTGTAATGTTTAATTTTCAGGAAATTAGAAAATCATCTATAAAAGCAAGGTTATTTTATCAATTCAAGTAATCTAGCAAGAGGTGAACTTTCATATGAGCAAATATTATTGTCAAGAGCATTGAAGAGAAGATTTATTAGTGATTTATTGCAGCAATCAAGATCTCAAGAATCATGTCAAATTATTAAGCGTCATGCATGTTTTTGGAGCTAACATTGTGATGTAGGTTTCAAGGATTCAAGTCAAGCATTCAAGTCATATTTCAAGTATCAAGATCCACGTCCATTGAAGCCATTTTCATGCAAGATCAAGATCAAGATTTCAGTCCTCCAAAGGTTTATTCAAGGATTTGGTGAGTTGCAACATAAAATTGTTCATTCATCACTCCTTTCCATATTTTCATTATTTTAATTCAAGCTTTAATTACCCAAATGGGGTTTGACCAAGGCAAACCCCCATTCACCAAAAATATTTTTTTTCCCCTCTTGTGTATGTGCAAGTTCATAGGTTGAAGAAAAGTTGAAGATCTCAAAAGAGAAAATTTGAAAAGTTGCATTTGTTGTCACCTTTGTTGTCAAGCCACAAAAACTCAGAAGTGCAGATCCAAGTTCTAAGGATTGTAAAATCAGATTTTAATTCTTGTAAAAAGGACTCATCCACCTATAGGCAAATGATTCTGAGACAAATTTTTCAGAAAGTCCTTTTGGTGATAGGTACATAGTGTTTAACCCTTCTTAGATCTACCAGACCTTTTCCGTTTCTCATAGTTTTATGTTTCATCTACAAGATCTAAGTATTAGCTTGCATAATTTTTGTGATTTACTATTTTTTATTTTTTCTCCCAAAAGTGGTATTTAGGTTGATACCCCATCCTCAATCATAAGGAAATCAACAAATTTCCCCATTGAGTTGACTCATCTAAGGGTTGTAAGTCAATTCTTTGTGGGGATCTCATTTCCTAATGAAAATAGGAAGATAGGTTCATCACCCCCATTTTCCCCATCCCACATTTTGATAAAACCTATTTTTCTATGTTTCATTTTGGTGAACTCGACGTTGTACAAACAATTTCTAAAAATTGGAGTCTATTTCAGCCCTAGATCTAGGTTTTCCACTAAGTTTGAATTAGATTTATATTAGTGTATTAAATTTAGGGTTATTTAAACTTGAATTAGTGAACATTACATTTAGGGTTTAATTTTTCATGTTTGCATCATTTAAATTCATAAAAAATAAGAAAATTTCCATTAAGTTTGCATTAATCTTGCATTGTACTTGCATAAAGATCATTCTTCAATCATATAGGTTTAGATTTAGATTCAAATTGCATTATAATTTAATAGTCACTTTTTTCATAATTTGACCTCATTTGCAATTGCATTTAGACACTCTAATCTGGAAAAACCTGTTACAAAAATCACTGTTTGCAACCTAAAACATAAATCACATACAAAAGCCCAAAATTTGAAAATTTTCATTTTTAAAACCCTGAGTAAGGACTCATTCACCCATGGGCGAATGAGTCCCTCTACATACATTTTGACCAATTTCTAAATGCATTTAAATCTCTATTTTGGCTTCCTATTTATGCTGTTCAAAACGTGTTTTGAAATTCTGACAAACAGTTAGTATATGTGCAAGAAAATGCGTTATTTTGTCTCATCTATTGTAAACTCATAAAAATTCTATTGCATTTAAATTTTCAAAATGATCAAACCTATAGAAAAAGTATTACATTATGAAGCATTGTATAAGTTGGATAGATTACTTTTCATTTTAGGCACACACTCAAAATTCACAATGTTAGTATCTTTCCTTTCCAAGTATGCCAAGAAAAAGCTCATTAACAAGCATGTTATTCATTCTTCAAATATCTTTCCTAGTTATGAGAGTCTCTTAGTGCAAAAGAGTGAAAATGTTGACACATTCCTTAATTCCACATTGCCTATCCTTCACTCATCTCCTAATATCTCTCCTATTTGTGAGAATGTTTTAGTGAAAGAGGACGTAAGCATAAAAAATCATGAAAATTATAGTTTATCTTCTCTTGATATCTTTCGTACTCGTGACGAAGGTATTTTGGTGTTAGAATATACACACATTGAGAGTCATGAAAATCTTGAAAGCTCCTCTCCTAAAAACTCTCCTACTAGAGAAGATATCATTGTGCAAGAAAATGATAGAATTGATACATGTCTTTCAAACAATAGTAATGTGGCTTCATTATATGAATATGCTAAGGTGACATTAGACTCCCCTTTGCTAAAAAATCATCACAATGAGGATAAATCTTTTGAGGTTATGAACATTAGATATCCCTTGAGTCATCCTACAAGTCCTAATTATTGTACCTCCTAGAAGTGATCTCCTGAGTCACTTCTTACCATCTACCCACCCTCATATCAACCTCAAGTTCAAAACAAACCTGTGCTTATCATAGGACCACCTAAAAAGCAACCATTATCCCTAGGAGATATTTGGAATTTTACAATGCAACTTGATAGTAATAATGTTTCACAACAACCGAGTTATAATACTTTTTCTCACACATATAATACAAGGAACAATAGGCAACCACAAACCAATTCCATGTCGTTACCATTACCTCAACCTATTTCACCTAGTGCTCCTCATTTTCCTTTGCATAGTGGAAAGGAGTATGACCTTGTTGAACAACTTAAAAATAATCCCGCTAAGATATCCTTATGGGATCTTATTCAAGCTTCACCTAATTACCATAGTATGCTTCAAACAACTTTGCAACAAGTTGTGGTTCCTCCTAGTGCAAATCCAAATGATATAACTTGACCCTAATTCAAGTTATGAATTCAATCAACTTAGACATTACATTCCATCAAGATGAGTTACCTCCATTAGAAGTGCATAAAAAAAATGATGCTTTAATGATCTAATGGTTGATATTGACATTAAGGGTAATAGGTCTCACATTAAACATACTCTCATCGATAATGGTTTGGCACTCAATTTTTGTAGTGTAATCCTTCTTGACAAGATTAGAGTGGAAAAGAGTCAAATTCAACTAGATAATCTATCCATTTGTGGATTTGATCATGTGGGGAAATAACCACTTGGTGTGATAACAATGCCTATTAGAGTTGGAAAGGTCACATTGCAAACTCCTATCCGTGTTATGCCTCAAGATATTTCATACAATCTTCTTTTGGGTAGACCATAGATTCACAAGATGAATGGGGTGCCTTCAACTCTTCATTGCATAATGAAGTATGTCTATAACAATAAATTCTACACAATAAAAGTTGATCCCCAACTAGAAAGTTGTTTTCACACTAAGAAAGACAAGGAAAGTCCTTTGAAAACATTAATACCAACTTCAAAAGTAGAACTCGTGCAAGAGGAACAAAAAGATAACAATATTGAAAGAGTCACAAAGCTATTGGATGATGATTAGGGTTCCTTGGATTTCACACCTATATTCATGGGAGAATACAAGATCATAACAAAAAATTTGGAAAGGGAAAAGAACCAAGAATAATGTCAACACAAAACTCGAAAGAACCTTCAAAAGCATCCACTTCAACCACAGTAGAAGAAGAAACAAATTACACAACAAAATTTGATGAAATTGATTATGAACAACCACCAAATCAAAAAGAAATGGAAAAGCTTTATGGACGAGGTTATGAACTTTTGAAACAACTTGGTTATAGTGGAAAAGGATGTGGTGCAAGAGAAAAAGGTATATGTGTCCCTGTAGAGCCTAACACACAATAAACCACTAGTGGTCTTGATTATTGTCCCTCGAAATAAACAAAAGCATCAAAAAAGCCTCCACTCAATACCAACACTATTACAAAGGATTCTTCTAAGATTTTTTGAGAGGAGGTCACCTTAGAAATGAATTTCAAGTTATAAAAGGATAAAAAAAGTTACTACACTTAAGGTGGACCTTAGGAAATCTCCTATAATGACTTAGAAATTTTATTGCATGATATGCAAAGAAGGGGATAATCAGGAAATAGATGACTTCCCATCACTAATTATCAAAGTTTGTAAAGAAGAAGAGGAATATGAACCATGGTGCAATCATAACCAAAAGAATAAAGAATCTATAGACCATGGAATTCCATATCCAAAGGGGATAGAAACAAGACCATTTTATATAGGTCAAACTATAGTTATAAAGAAGATAATTAGAGAGTTTATGGATTATTGAAGAAATAATTGTGCATCAAATATTAATAAGGGAAAACCTCATCAAAATTTTGTATAGAGGTGGACTTAGAGGACACTTTGGTATAGAAAATATGAAAACCCTATGGATAGTTGCAATGATACACGATGAGTCCACATGAGGTGAGACAAAAAGTGAGATGCTCCTTGAAGTGAGGTTAGGATTAGTGTGAATATGAACAACTAGATACTAGGTAGATGTAAGATAGTTTGGTAATAAAATTTTTCACACTAACATGGATGAATTGATGAATTGAATGAGTAGAGCACACTAAGATAGGCCTCAAGAGTGGGTATTATGATGTAGGAGCATCCAGGTAGATTGACAATCAACTTCAACAAAAAAAAAGCTTCAGGTTTGAATTATGTTTTGGTGTGTTTTGGGGTTCATTTGACATCTCCTAGCTTTGGAAAATCTCTCGGTGTGTTCAAATTTGAATAAAGTCAATTTTTATCAAATCGTGTTTTAAGGCTCTGTAGACAATTTTCAAAAATTATATCTGGAAAACTCATAAGGATTGGAGTAGAATACTTTGGTAGGGGCATTCATGGAGGTGGCACGTAGAATTTGCAAAAAGAATCAAAGTCATACATTTTCTAGTTTGGGAGATTTTAATGCTAGAAGTTGGTTAAAATAATGTTAGCAATTTTTAAAAAGTTTAATTTTTTTAAAAATCTATGAAGGTTTGGGAAAAATCCTTTTGTAGGGGTCCATTGGATACCATTCTAAGCTTGCACGCCAAGTTTTGTGCGAATTAGATAACTTTCATTTTTTTTCACTTGTGAACACTTGATTCTGCACTTCAAAGCACCAATTTGATTAATTTTATTTTGAAAAGGTATTTTGGAGGCCATGAAAGACAAATATCAATTTATATTTCATATTTAATCATTTATCTATTGCATAAATCATATGGGGGGAGTTTGGAGCATAAAAGAGGCTGAAAATCAAGATTTTTAAATTGTTAAAATTCTCATAATAGAGAAAAATGCCGCTTGAGTGAAGGCAGAATTTGGAAGAGTTTTTTGGAAGTTTAAATGCCTCATTTAAGGCTGAATAAACATAGCATATGCAGAGCTATTCTTGGGGGAGAGTTGGGAGCCCATTGTGGGGCAATGATTGATGATTTTCAATGCATTTTTGGGTGGTTTTTGAGGAAAAACGTGGCAAGGAGTTTGTGGGGAATGGGAAGGAGAAAGATACCTTTGTAGAGGTATTCATTAGGGGTTTTGCTTGTAGGTTTGAGCAACACTAGTGAAGGAAGGACATGGTTCCAATGTGTGAGAAGTGAAGAGAAGGAAGGAGCAGAGGTGTGGAATAGAGAGTAGCCCATTTTGGGGCTGTTGTAAACACATTTTAATGCATTTTGAGTAGCAACAGAGGACTGAAATAATGTTGTGTTGATGAAAAATTTGGAAGACTTCTTGAACATAAGCTGTGAGGGAATGGCTATGAGAGCCAAACTTTGTAAATCTGATTTTACATTGTTTTCTTGCATAAACTTGTAATTGTTTCACATGATTGAATATGGTTTCAGATTTGAATGCCAAAGCTCTTATTTATTTAATCTCCATTGTATGAGTTTGTGGATGGGTATGTATTCTTGTTTGCATCATATTATTATATTAGGATCAAAAAAGGAAATGAGTGGAATAAAAAATTATAAAAAGGAAGGCTTGTATAAATGGACCGTGATTCCATTCAAGGTGATGAACACCGCCCACATTCATGTAATTGAGGAATGAGGTTTTGAACACATTTCTTAGATTTTTTTTGGGTTGTTTATCTGAGGAAATTTTGGTGTTTAGATTTTTTTTGGGTTGTTGCATCAAATTATTTCCCTTAACTTGCAATTAGAACCCAAGGTCATTTACATGAATAAATAAGTGGAGGAATTCAAAAAATAATTGAAGGAGATCCATGCATAATTTTAGAAGCAATTGAAAGAGAGTAGTGCAAGATACAAGTTACATGAATATAAGCATTGAAGAGACAATACTTACTTGGAGGGTGAGTTATTTACATAGATCATCTAAGAAAGGAGTGTTTACTAAAGGAACATATAGAAAGATAAAGCCTAGAAAGATCAGTCCATTCCATATTTCCTAAAAATAATAATTTGAGAATACTTATGAGATTGAGCTACTAGAAGAGTTGGATATCTCATTATATCTGATTTGTATGCCTAACACACACTTGAAGGATTGGGTGTACATACAATGGAAGTGGCTCATTGGAGAAAGGAGATACCATAAATTAATGTGAGTAAATCTTTAAAATATTGGATATGTACTTATGCAAGAAGACCTATTAGAGTGAGTATAAGGTATATTTTATTTTTTGGAAGCATAAGGGGCATAAGGAATACTCATGGATTTCTAAAGCTAAAGTATGATAATTTGGTTGGTTGAATCAATTACCCATGCAACCCATATTGTGAGTACCTAGATCATTATAATTTTTCCAAGGGCATCTAATACAAGAGAATACTTGGGTTGATAAAATTTTACATCAATCAAAATAGATGTTTAGCTTCCCGTGTGAGATTATTTTGTGCATGCCTCATGGTGTGGTAGTCTACCACGTGTTCCATGTTTTCTTAAGTGTATTTTAATGCCACACACATTTTTTTTCCTATTGTCACATATTTGCACATTTCTTTTGAGTGTAAGTTCGTGTGTACTAAAGACTCATTGTTCATATTTTCCAAGAGCTATTTTCACATGCATACTTTATAATGTCTAACCAAGGTCATACATAAGGGAGTTGGTCATTCTATTGGAATTATTTTGTAAGATGGTAAAATTAGATATTCTAATAGTGTATCAATTCTAGAGTTGAAAAATGTTCAAATTTGTTAAGGAATGTATATATTGCCTTTTGTTACATGTCACCTTACTAGTTAAGCTATATTTTGACCAAACATGTATTTTTGCAGCCAAATTTTATCCTACACGGTAACACAAATGGAACTTGATATATGTAGTGGAGTTCTAACCCTTTTTGTAGGTTAGGTAGGTTGGAAAGGTTATCCTTTTGAGAGACATTAGGATTTTGGGTAGAGTTATTGAGATTGATTTTAGTTATAGAGAATCTCTACATGTGCATATCTTTAGGATTGGGTTGCATAGCACAATTGGGTTCCAAATATCAGTGGCCCTTTTTATTCTTTCATTTACTTATTTAATTTAATTTGGTTTCCATTTTTTTCTTATTTGCTTCCATTTGTGTGCTCATTGTACCAATTTGATAGTTGTTTATTCAACTAGGGTTCAATTTCCAATCACTAGTACAATTATAAAGGAAAGAATATGGAAGGAGAATCTTTATCCTTTATGAACCGCATGTTCACTTCTCTATTGCGTTTACTTTATAAATGTTTTAGAATGAGTATACTTCAGGGTGTGTGATCCATACTTAGAGATTCACATGTACCTCAAGGTGTGGATAAAATGCAATGGTGAAAAAACATCTAGATGTGTATCCCATTTAGTTTTGTCTCTAATTTGGGGTAATGTATTAATAAATTTGTACAACTTCAAATGATGCTATTTTGTGCATAGTTGGGCTTAGACACCTAGACCTATTTGATCATTAATCTATTCAAATTGGATACAAATCCAACTTGGGCCTCTAGCCTAGGTCATGTTAGCAAGTGTGAGGTCATCCTTTTAGTTGCATTCTTGGTACTTCTAACTATAAAATCAAACCAAATATTTTGTTCATTGGCCACATCTTACACCTCGGTTTGAGGATGACTTTGCAAAAATCTTTATGATTTGGTATTATGTTTGTGTTCAAAAGCACATTTATTTGTAATTATTTTGAGAATCATCTAATTAGTGAATATCATTGATTACCACAAGACTAATTGGTTGCTTCTACACTTAAGCCAAGCAATGAATCTAGTATATATGATCATAGTGATTCTAGTGTGCAAATCACCAAGCAATTCATTCTAGAATTGATGTTCATGTTTAGATCTTGATATCTATAGAGTTATTTTTAAATACCACTAGCTTGAACTTAAAGTGTGAAATAATATCATTTTCTAGTAGTATACTTTTTTGAGTGTTCATAAGGCAAGATTTGAAGATAATTTTTCCAAGGGCATCTAATACAAGAGAATCCTTGGGTTGATAAAATATTACATCACTCAAAATAGATGTTTAGCTTCCTATGTGAGATTATTTTATGCATGCCTCATGGTGTGCTAGTCTACCACATGTGTGCCATGTTTTGTTGAGTATATTTTTTTGTCCCGCACATTTTTTCCCTATTGTTACATCTTTGAACATCTCTTTTGAGTGTAAGTTCGTGTGTACTAAAGAATCATTGTTTATATTTTGCATGACCTATTTTCACATGCATACTTCATAGTGGCTAACCAAGGTCATACATAAGGGAGTTGGTCATTCTATTGGAATGATTTTGTCAGAATGTAAAATTAGATATTCTAATAGTGTGTCAATTCTAGAGTTGAAAATGTTAAAAGGCACATGAGAACTGAGACGGGGGGGTGAATCAGCTGTCCCCAAATTCAAATACAAAACTTCAAACACTTATCAAATTCACAACCACACTATTTTGTTATTAAGTATGAACATGAAATGCAGATAATAGAAAGAAAAATCAACACAATGAATACCAAATTTTATGTGGAAAACCCAATAAGGGAAAAACCATGATGAGGATTAACTCACAATATAAAGTAATATCAAAACTGAATATAAGAGGCTCACTGCCCAAATACAAAGGATCACTAGCTATATAAAGGAGTCACTGTCCAACAGGGAGGCTCACTGACTATAGATACAAAAGATAATAGATAGATCCACCACAACAATTTACACACATCCACAACATTGATTAGAAGATTGCAGAAACCTTTAGCTCACTGCTTACAAGAATCTAACACAATAAAGTATTGTTGCCTCAACTCACTTTCGTACAACTCTACTCTTCACTTGTGGCTTACTACATTACTTATGTAAATTAATCCTTCACATCTCAACTTGAATTTATATCATCTTCAACCTTAGAAAATTTCTCCAAGGTCGTCCACATATGCTTCATTTCTTAAATTCAAATTAGGTCGGCAACTCAAGTATTCCTATGGTGGAAAGGAATGAGAGTGGACCAATTAAAAACTTAACCAAGACCAAAAGCAATATATTGGATCAACCACACGCTTCCTTAATTAAATTTTTAATTCTTCATATGAAGTGTAAACACTAGGTCAGCCAAACCTAATGAAAACAAAAATGAGCATTGGAGTACACACTTCTTAGCAAGAAGATAACTTGTAGACAATGTAACACACATTATCATGCATGGGAACACATCTTAGATACCTTCAGATACATCTGAAACAAGTGTAACAACCTTCAAACACAAAAAACCTTCCATCAGTCCATTTGGACTGTGCAAACACATACAACAACTATGAAACTCAACTTTCGGAGCACCAAACCATAAACATATCTTCCAGAACCTAGAGAACACCACTACAAGACATATTCTAGATCCATAAGACCTAAAACAAATCAGCAAAGGATTGCAGAGTAGAAACATTTCTCTTAGTCCATAGACAAGCAACTCTACCAAACTAGTTCACACACCAGTGAACACAACTTTCACACTCCATCAAACTAGAGGCTACAATCAAGAGATAACACCAACAAATCTCCAACAACAACCCTTTAGATCCGCACAAGCATAGGATCAACACATAAGAAATGCGGATCACAAACCAGAGCACATTCTGAACACATACATAGCTCTGACTTCACTCTTTTTTAATTTTCTCAAAAGTACTTAGTATCTCATCATTTCAGCTGCAACATCATAAGGATAGCTCCATGTAATCACATCTCAACAAAATCTTAACTATACATGCACAATCTACAACAATCTGAATTGTGTTGACATCAATGACAACATTAATGACAACACCAACAAACTTTCTCATACTTGCAACAATCTCCCCCTTTTTCATTGATGGAAACACATTATGTGAAAAACCATCAAAGAAAACTCTCTCCTTTATTTTTAGATTAGACAACTTGCACAGCATTCCTGCATTCTCAACATTCCAGAAAAAAGACCTTCTCTTCCTCTTCTACTATTTTTCACATGACTCTCTCTCCCCCTTTGGAATCAATGGAAAAGATCAAAAAAATCTGATCACTCCCCCTTAGGAGTGCACCCATGCAACTCGTATTGCAACAATGGAAACTTTCCACTCCCCCTGTGGAGTAGACCCATTTATCAGTCCAGATAAATGAAGAATATGTGCATTTACTGGACTAATGCACCTCCATGTGCACCTAGTTCGAGGGCCAATGACCCCCAACCTCTCCCTGAGATACTCAAAAGTATCCTTCAAAAGAGCCTTAGTAAATATATCTGCAATTTGTTCCTTTGTAGACACATACTCCAAGCCCACTTTATTCTCCAATACCTTCTCTCCCAGGAAATGATATTTGATAGATATATGTTTTGTTCTTGAATGCATTACTAGATTCTTTGAAATGTATATAGCACTTGTATTGTCACAAAAGATAGAAATAGGCTCATCACATATCACTCCAATATCCTTCAGTGTTTGCTTCATTCACAAAACCTGTGTGCAACAAGATGCTATAGCAATATACTCTACTTCTGTAGTGGATAAAGAAACTGAGTCCTGTTTCTTACTTAACCATGAAACCAATCTTCCACCAAGAAAGAAAGCACCTCCATTGGTACTCTTTTAGTCATCCACACAACCAACCCAATCTGCACGCAGATAAGCACTTAACGTGGAAATCAGATTCCTTAGGGATACCATAAGCCATAATCCAAGCGTGCCTTTAAGATATCCTAAATATCCTCTTTACAACTAGAATATGTGCTTCTTAGGATTCTTCTTGAAATATGGAAACTAAACATACTGCATGCATGATATTCGGTTTGGTAGAAGTAAGATACAATAGTCCACCAATCATAGATCTGTATTTTCTCTGATCAACTTTAGCAGATTCATCATCTTTACTTAGCTTACATCCAGTCACCATAGGAGTACTAACCGGTTTGGAATCATCTATTCCAAACTTCTTAAATAAATCTTTCACATATTTTGATTGTGAAATGAATATCCCCTTATCAGTTTGTTTTACTTGAAGAACAAGAAAGAAATTCAACTCACCAATCATGGAAATTTCAAATTCTTTTTGCATTTCCTCTGCAAATCTCTTACACATACCTTCATTTCCTCCAAAGATGATATCATCAACATATACTACCACTATCAACATTTATTACCTTACACTTTGAAGTAAAGATTACTGTCAAAAGAGCCTTTGTTGAATCCTTGTTGTGTTAGGTATCTATCCAATCTTGTGTACCATGCTTTGGGAGCTTGCTTTCAGTCCATACAATGCCTTCTTCAATTTACAAATCATATCTGGTTTGTTGATAACTGAAATCCTTCAGGTTGTTCCATGTATACTTTTCTTTTAGTTCACCATTCAGAATGTAGACTTGACATCCATCTAATATACTTTGAAGTCCAGGGGCGAAAATGCCAAAAACATCCTAATAGCTTCCATCTTTCCACTGAGGCAAATGTCTCTTCAAAGTCTATGCCTTCAACTTGTGAGTATCCCTTGCATACAAGTCTTGCTTTGTTTCTTATAACTTCACCATTTTCATTCAACTTATTCCTGAACACCCACTTTGAACCAATTACATTCTTATTCACAAGTCTAGGAACCAATTCCCATGTCTGATTCTTCTCTATTTGCTACAACTCTTCTTTCATAGCTCTAACCCAACTCTCATCTTCAAATGCTTCACACATAGACTTAGGTTCTATTTTAGAAAGTAAACACAGATTCACCTTAGTTGCTACTTTACTTCTTATCTTCACACCCTCACTCTTATCTCCAGTTATCTGTTCCTCCGGATGATTCTTCTGGACATACGTAGGAGTCTTAGGAACAAGTTTTAGTTCATTTTATTCTTCTTCTTCAGTCTATTCTTCTTCCTCTTCCTTATTTTCTTCAGGTACTGATGCACAAATAGGATCATATGGTTCAACTTCACTTTTCTCAATAGGTCTATGCATATCCTCATCATCGTTCACATTAGCACCCTCAACAATATTCCTCAATCTTTTATTAAAGCATCTATATGCTTTGCTAGTAGTTGAATATCCAAGGAAAATACCTTCATCACATCTAGCATCAAACTTCCCAAGATTCTCATCATCTCTTTTAATGTAACATCTGCTTCCAAACACCTTAAATTATTTCACAGTATGATCCTTACCAGTCCATAACTCATAAGGAGTCTTTGTGCTATTGCCTCTGATCTGAACCCTGTTAAGAACATAAACAACAGTGTATATTGACTCTATCTAGTACACATATGGTACATTTTCTTCTTTCATCATGGTTCTTGTAGCTTCCTGTACAATCCGGTTCTTTCTCTCAACCACTCCATTCTACTAAGGGGTTCTAGGAGCAGAAAAAGTGTCTCTTTATGCCATGCTCTTCACAAAATGTATTAAACTCACTAGAAGTGAATTCTCCACCTCTATCAGATCTCAAACATTTGATTCTTAGGTTCACTTCATTTTCTACTCTTGCTTTGAACACTTTAAACTTATCCAGAGCCTGAGTCTTTTCTCTAAGAAAAGTAACCCATGTCATTTGAGAATAATCATCAATAAGGAGCATGAAATACCTATCGCCATTTAGGCTTCCTGATCTAGTAGGACCACAAAGGTTTGTATGAATTAATTCCAACATTCTAGTAGTAGTTTTATCTTTTCCTTTGAAACTGCATCTTGTCTATTTCCCTAACTGACAACTTTTGCAAACAGTATTAGCAGGCTTTATGATTTTAGGTAGACCTAAGACAACATCTCTTGAACTAATCCTAACCAAATTATTAAAGTTTACATGTCCCATTCTCCGGTGCCATAACCAACTTTCATTAACTTGAGATACAAGGCACTGACCATCAACACCCTTAAGCTGATAGATGTTTCCATGAGTTCTCCTTCTTGCAACAACCATAGCTCCAGATCCTTTTCTGATTTCATAGGTATTATCCTGAAACACAAGTTTGAAACCTTTGCTACACATCTGTCCAACACTCAAAAGGTTATGCCTTAAGCCCTTTACATAATATACATCATCAATTTTGTGTATTCCATCAAAACTGATTGTACCTTTCCCAACAATATTTGTTCTAGAATCATCACCAAGCATGACCAAACCACCATCATAATTTTCAAGTTTAGTGAACTTAATTTTATCTCCGTTCATGTGATTAGAACATCCATTGTCAATAACCCAGTAGTCTTCATCCTGTCTAGCATGAAAGGTGGTGACCAAAGTACCTTCCATCTTATCCTTCTTGTTCTCCAAATTACTTTTTCTTGCACATTTTCCAGATTTAGCAAGCATAGATTTATTCTCCAAAGCTAAGAACAAGCATTCACTATCATCACCCTCATAATCAAATTCATCATCAAAGATTCCAACTTCTTCTCTAACATAATACAACTTTTTGTATTTCTTATCTTTTCTATCTTTATGATCTCTGTTCTTCTTATTTACAAATCTATTTGGACATCTTGAAGCATAATGAACAATATTACCACAACTGAAACATTTTAAGGGCAACACACCTTTATACTTACCAGTACCTTTCTTCAACTTCCTTGTAAAGTTCGCTTCCAACTCATCTGAACCATCACTATCTAGATCATCTTTAATCTTTGCTACTTTAAATGCTATTTCTGTCTTTTCCTCTTTCTTTCCAAACTTTCTCATCTCGAATGTAATTAAGGTGCCAAATAGCTATTCTTTAGTATATTTCTTAGGATCATACATTTCCTCAATAATTGAAACCTTACCACTGTAACATTCTGGTAGGGTCATTAGAATCTTCTCAATTATATCTTCATCAGCCAGAGTTCCCCCTTGATTCCTAACTTCATTTGCTGCTAGATCAACCCTCTAGAAATAGCTTGCAATATCTTCTCCTTCTTCCATTTTCAAATTCTCATATCTACGCTTTGCCGTCAGCTTCTTTGTCAAGTTCACTCTATCATTTCCTTCATAAAGATCTTCCAACTTCTTCCAAACTTCATAAGCAGTTCCCAAGGAAATAACTTTTGTTTGCTTAGTCTTGAATAAAGCACTGTAAATAGCATACCTCACTTTTTCATTCTCCTCATAAGCTGAAACCTCATCAGTAGTAGTAGGACCACTCACCGGTGCAATATACTTCATCTCAATAGCCTTCCAGGTCTTGTAACCAAGAGAGATAATATAACCTCTCATCTGCGCTTTCCAGTCACTATAATCAGACCCATCAAACATAGGGATCACCAACTTATGCGCCATTGGATCTACCTTAAGTGGTTATGCTCTACACCAAGGAACCAAGGCTCTGATACCAATTGTTAAAAGGCGTAGGACAACTAAGAGGGGAGGGTGAATCTATTGTCACCAAATCCAAATACAAAACTTCAAACACTTATCAACTTTGCAACCAAACTATTCTGTTATTAAGTATGAACATGAAATGTAGATAACAGAAAGCAAAATAAACACAATGAACACCAGATTTTTTGTGGAAAACCCAATAAGGGAAAAAACACGGTGAGGTTTAACTCATAATATAAAGTAATAGAAAAACCAAATACAAGAGGCTCACTGTCTACAAAAAGGACTCACTATCCAATAGGGAGGCTCACTGCGTATAGATACAAAAGATAACAAAAAGATCCATCACATCAATTTACACACATCCACAACCTTGATTAGAAGATTGTAGAAACCTTCAGCTCACTGCTTTTAGGAATCTAACACAATAAAGTATTGCTACCTCAACTCACTTTCACACAACTCTGCTCTTCACTTGTGGCTTACTTCATTACTTATGTATACTAATCCTTCACATCTCAACTTGCATTTATATCATCTTCAACCTTAGAAACTTTCTCCAAGGTCGGCCACATATGCTTCATTTCATAAATTCAAATTAGGTCGGCAACTCAAGAATTCCCGTGGTGGAAAGGAATGAGAGTGGACCAATTAAACACTTAACCAAGACCAAAAGCAACATCTTGGATCAACCACATGCTTCCTTAATTAAATTTTTAATTCTTTATATGAAGTGTAAACACTAGGTCGACCAAACCTAATGAAAACACAAATGAGCATTGGAGTACACACTTCCTAGCAAGAAGATAACATGCAGACAACGTAACAAACATTATCATGCATGAGAACACATCTTAGATACCTTCAAATACATCCACAACAAGTGTAACAACCTTCGAACACATAACACCTTCCATTAGTCCATCTGGACTGTGCAAACACATACAACTCTGAAACTCAACTTCCGGAGCACCAAACCACAAACATCTCTGCCAGGACCCAGAGAACACCATTAAAAGACATATTCCATATCCGCAAGACCTAAAAAAAATCAGTAGAGGACTGCGGAGCAGAAACATTTCTCCTAGTCCATAGACAAGCAACTCTGCCAAACCAGTTCACACACTAGTTCACACAACTTTCACACTCCATCAAACCAGAGGCTACAAATAAGGAGATGACACCAACAGATCTCCAACAACAACCCTTCAGATCCACACAAGCATATGATCAACACAGAAGAAACACGAAGCACAAATTGGAGCACATTTTGAATAGAAACATAACTCTGACTTCACTTTTTATTAATTTTCTCAAAAGAACTTGGTAACTCATCATTTCAGCACATCTGCAACATCATAAGGATAGCTCCATGTTCTCAACAACATCTCAACCACATCTCAACAATATCTCAACTATACATGCACAATCTGCAACAATTTGAACTATGTTGACATCAATGACAACATTAATGACAACACCACCAAACTTGCTCATACTTGCAACAAAAAAATGTTCAAATTTGTTAAGGAATGTATAGATTGTCCTTTATTACATGTCACCTTACTAGTTAAGCTACATTTTGACCAAACATGTATTTTTGCAACCAAATTTTATCCTACATGGTAACACAAATGGAACTTGATATATATAGTGGAGTTCTAACCCTTTTTGTTGGTTAGGTAGGTTGGAAAGGTTGTCCTTTTGAGTGACATTAGGATTTTGGGTAGAGTTATTGAGATTGATTTTAGTTATAGAGAATCTCTACATGCATATCTTTAGGATTGGGTTGCATAGCATAATCAAGTTTCAAATATTGGTGGCCCTTTTATTCTTTCATTTACTTCTTTAATTTCATTTGGTTTCCATTTTTTTCTTATTTTCTTTCATTTGTGTGCTCATTGTACCAATTTGATGGTTGTTCGTTCAACTAGGATTCAATTTCCAATGACTCTAGTACAATTATAAAGGAAATAACATGGAAGGAGAATCTTTATCCTTTATGAACCACATTTTCACTTCTTTATTGTGTTTACTTTATACATGTTTTAGAATGAGCATACTTCAGGGTGCGTGATTCATACTTAGAGATTCACATGTCCCTCAAGGTGGGGATAAAATTTAATGGTGAAAAACATATCTTGATGTGTATCCCATTTAGTTTTGTCTCTAATTTGGGGTAATGTATTAATAAATTTGTACAACTACAAATGATGCTATTTTGTGCATAGTTAGGCTTACACACCTAGACCTATTTGATCATTAATCCATTCCTATTGGATACAAATCCAACCCGAGTCTCTAGCCTAGGTCATGTTAGCAAGTGTGATGTTATCCTTGTAGTTGCATTCTCAGTACTTATAACTATAAAATCAAACCAAATATTTTGTTCATTGGCCACATCTTACACTTCGTTTTGAGGGCGACTTTGCAAAAATATTTTTGGTATTATGTTTGTGTTCAAAAGCACATTCATTTACAATTATTTTGAGAATAATCCAATTAGTGAATATCATTGATTATCACAAGACTAATTGGTTGCATCTACACTCAAGCCAAGCGATGAATCTAGTATATATGATCATAGTGATTCTAGTGTGCGAATCACCTAGCAATTCATTCTAGATTTAATGTTTATGTTTAGAGCTTGATATCTATCAAGTTATTTTTAAATGCAACTAGCTTGAACTTATAGTGTGAAATAATATCATTGTCTAGTAGTATACTTGTTTTTGTTAATGATAGCAGCTTCGGTAGCTCCTTCCAGCTCAGCCCCTTCGTAGACATAAACTTGAATGATAGCCGTTGGCTATTCAAGTTATACCTATTGTTATGATTTGAGGCCGACCTCTTGTGAAGAGGCATTCATTCTTCTTGAGCCGACATAAGAAGATTTAATGAATGGTTATTCTTTGTAAATAATGTACTTATTATTTTTGGGCCGACCTTTCTTTGTAAATTATATTCATCTTGGCCGACTTGTTCAAAGTGTAATTTGTTTTGAGGCGGACCTTGTGAGATCTCTTATAGCCAAGTATTTATAAGAAGATCACTTCTCTCCTTGTAGAGCGATCAAGCAAGTTGGTTTTCTCTCATTCATTCAAGGGCGAATTATCTCCAAGATCAGATTGCGAAATTCTGTAGATGCAGATTTAGGGAGAAAAGATTATTATCTGTTGTGCATCTAGTGTAGATGCTGAATATTGGCCTTGTGATTGGCCTCACTGTAAAGAGAATTGTTGCCATGATTTATATATATAAAAGAGAGATCTTTGTTGCTGGGTTTTTTCTCCCTCAAGTGGAGGGTTTTCCCAGGGTATATGCTGTGTTATTTGTCTGATTTCAAATTAATTTTTTGTGCATTAAATCTGATCCTTAGTTTTCAACATGGTATCAGAGCGGGTTAAGGAAAGATTTAATCAGATTTGTCTATGCATAATCTTGGAATTGGATTCATAATCTGGCTAATCGGGTGGAGACGGAAACCTTCACTAGATCGTCCTTCATGTGGATTACTTTTGTTCGGCACTCTTGAGAGTTGCGGACGAAGGAATATCAACCGGAGATTGTTGCATTGTCGCTGGAGTTCATCACACTAAGAATCGTGAACAGATCATTGGTCAAAGACCGAACCAATCCATTAGTGTCACTCTTGGCGAGGCATCCAATACCAATTCCATTCTGCCGGGCGTCTGGAAGCCTTCACAAACTGCTAGCATTGTCGGTCAAGCTCCTGAATTCGGAAAAGAGGACAACCTCCATCTTGGCGTTTGTGGTGAGGCGACGCCACCTTGGGCGGAGCCTAATGTCATTGGCGTATGTCTCTGAAGATCGAGTCTTGTTTCAAATCAGGCATCTTCATTCGCGAATTTGGGATTTCCGTAATTTGCTGGAACCTTCTACATACGGGCGACGAATGTTCATTGGAGTGCAATCTATAGCCACTAATCGGGTCTGGAGGACATGACCCAGATAACTTCCAACGCATCTGGTAGACGGAGCTCTACCTTGCATCGGGCATCAATCCGCAGCATATTCATGCTCGATCACAATCGTGACGGAAGGTCAACAGAGGGAATCTCACGAACTCGTGGGCGCAGCTCTATCGAGAGCACAAAGGCTATATTTTTTTTATTGATTTCGGGACAGTGGCACAGGAGATGTTTTTTTTTTTTACGGACCTGGCCGGTGACATTTCGGACTCTATCATCTCTCCTTCCACGGTTGGCTAGCCGTAGGCTCATGACTGAAGGAGCGATCTCATTCATTCCCGTCATCACTGTTTGGGATCAGTCTGCAATCAAGAGTCTCCTTGTCACTTGTTCGGGGAAGTTCCTCAGATCTATGCAATCTTGTTTGACATCACCAGGAGGGCGACAATTATAAGTCTAATGATGGTAGAGTGGCACTGGCCAGAGCCATCAGCCCTATGACTCCTGATTAGCGTTGCAGTCAATTCACCTGGTGATTGATCTGAAATAAGTTCAACGAATGAGAATGCAAAGATACTCTGCCCCTCTTGCCCAAGCCAGTTGTGGAAGGTATCTTGGCCTGGGAACTGCTCAAAGAAAATTCAAGGGACTCGCATCTAAGCTGATGAATATTGGAGCTACAGATAAGTCACTCCTGCGGCTGATTGAAAGCTTTGGAAGGCTGAACAGTATTGAGGTCTTGGAGCTTATCTGCGAGGATGCACAAGACTATTTGGGATGCTATTAAGAGATAAGTATTTTTTGATTGTTTCCTACAATTTGCTATATTGTGCAATCGTTGTTTTGATCTTGTGTGCAGAAAAGATTGTGTTGTCCTTCTCTTGATTAGTGATCCCTGATTGAGATCCCTTGTGTCTCTCTCTCTTTCATTTTGAGATCTTCAATATCATTCTCTTGGTGCATAATCTATGATGTTGCCTTGAGAGGCCTGATCTTATATGCCGGCTGCATATTGCATCTAAGAAATCTGAGTTGGACAGATTTTATTTTTTTTGTGTTGAGATTAGCATTCTTAAGAAGAAAGAGTTATATCAAAATTATATAAAGATAAGTTTCTTTATCCCTTTAGTATGATCTTTTGATATATATACTTCTCTTTCAGAATGATTTACTTATTCATGTTCTAACATTATGCATAAATTCTCATGTGTTCATGCTATAATCTGAGATAGTAAACTTTGTATGATTCCAGTCTTGTATTTCTTTGGGTAATTACAAACTGTTAAGTAATCTCTCTCTAAAATGCTTGCAGGAGCAAGAAGGTGATGAGAAAATTGCTTAATGATGAAAAGCTTGAGGCATCTTGTGAGGAAGTCGTGCCAACCAAAGAAATAATCAAGCAGCCTTGGGACTGAGCTGATGGCCAGAGGGAGCTCACTTCCAGAAGTCTTCTTTGCAATCTTTGGAGCAAGGATCAAGAGGGAGTCTTGCAACTCACCGAGAAGAAGTGAAGATTGTTGTGCTAAACCCTTAGAGGATCCCTTTAGTTGTTGAGATCAGATTTGCTCAAGATTGCCTTCTGGGTTTGCCATTGGTAGCTCCGCAAACCTATTCAGAATAGTGAGATCTGAGATGAGGTCAAGAAAGACTATCCTGAACTCTCTACAGTACCAGGGGTGTGCGCTGGAAAACATTTATCTAAGTCAAAGTGTTGCAGGCAATCTTGGACGAAGAGGTCAGAAGGTTGATGCAAGTGCCTAAAGATTTAGAGGGAG
>VDFB02120502.1:0-27927 GCA_007258455.2 Sequoia sempervirens | reverse complement strand
CACTTTTCCCTCCAAAAGGGATGCCCAAATGAAACTCCATTCACCTTTTATTTTACTACATTTGAATTACATGTTGACTCCTTGACCAAGCCGGTCCCAAGCAAGAGAGGAGAATTACTTTATAAAAAGTAAATATATCTTTAAAGTAGGTGTCCAATTCCCCTTAAGTGAAAAAACCTTATGAAAATGTAATTATATCTCCCAAAAGGCGTCCAAGGTAGACTTAAGTGATTTTAATAAAAACCAAACCTTATATTCTTCAAATATCTCTCCTCCAAGGTTAGGCGTCCAAATGAAATATATCAAATTATGGCTTTTTTATTTCTTCAATTAAATTGTCCTGCAAGCCTTAGCCAAAATTTCACCAAAGTATTAAAATATTTTACCTCCATAAGAGAACGCCTAACACAAGCTTTGACCTACCAAAAATAATTCCAAGAATGCTAGAATGACCAACTGCTCAAGCTGACTTGCCAGAAATAGCCACTGCATTGAACTGCTGCTAAAAATAGCACTACCAAAAATATTATTTACTAAAAATAGAATACTGCTAAAAATAGTAAGTTGTTCCAAACTCATTTTGAGCACAAACTAGGCAACTGTCGTAACTTACTAAAAATAGTAAGTCCGGAAAAGTTCTTTGATTTAGTTGCATGTCACACCATCGCGAAGCTCTTTGAAAACCCACAAAGAATCGAGAATCCAAGCTGCAAAACACCAACATATAAGCCTCCAAAACTGCCAAGGAATTAGCCAAAAATGCAAGTCATTATCTCGTCATGCATGTTACCACATCTTGAAGCTCTCCAAAAACCCAAAAAGCTCCACTAGACATGCATCAGGAAATCTTGCATGCAAGCCTTCAAAGCCTCCTCTAAAAGTGCAAAACCTAATTTCAGCTTCTGACTGGCCTACGGGCTTTCGGAAATAGGCTATCAGACACAAAAGAGCATATGGCTAAAATGGGGACATTATAGTCCGCCCTTCCCAAAATTTGTTGTCGTCAAGCAATTGCACGACACTCCAACTAATCCCAAGGTCCCATGTCAATCTCTGAAAAGACCCACCATGCTAATGCCACTCCACTCTAATCATACAAATGAAGCCACTGAACCAAAACTGCATTAACCTTCCTTGCAACCTCAAGGAGTTAACATGCCTGAAGTTCAAACTGAGAACCATGGAAGGGTTGAAATCAAAATCTAGCATCTCAAGCTCAATAAATTCTAAGGAGTTAACATCTGCAATGTCAATAACTGTAACCATTTTGAACACAAAAAGAAAAATCTAATCAAATCAAAAACATCAACATAACTTTTCAAAGCATCAAACAGGATTTCAGCAGTAAGAGTCTCGAAATGCCAAGCCCAATCGAGCAATGGTTCGCTGCCCTAGACATTTGTACAAGAGAATGTACAAAGATAGCCACTAGAATGAGCACGATTTCTAACCAAAAGCTGATTATGCTCTGTCCGAATCACCTTTCTCTCATTTGAAGCCATAAACCATCTCTGGAAAGAGATTGGAAAGTATGAAGTTGAATGCATCAGCTTCCAAACAAGACTAAAATGATCAACTTGAGATCTCATTTAAGGAAAATCAGCATCCATGGAGATAGATAGTTGCTGCAAAACTGAAAATCGGCATCCAAAATATCATTTTTGCTCATACCCACAACTGAAAACAATCTCACTGAAGATTTCATCGCAGCAATGAACCATTCTTTGCTCAACTTATCTCTCCAAAACTCCAATTGAAGATCAAAAATAATCATCAAATGGCTGATAAAGAAGGTCACAACACTTAGAGAACTGAAAATTTGAGGCTTATCATTCCAACATACCTTCTTGTCACATATCAAATGCAAGATGATGCCAGGATCCCAAATCATAAGTAGAGAAGAACCATTCCTCAGATAAAGAATTACTTTGATTAGAACGCTTTGATCAATACGTTCTATTTGAATCATCACCTCTTGAAACTCCAAAAAGTATTCAACAAATCTAAATTCACTGAGAAAGTTGAATTCGAAATCATGAGACAAGAGCTGCTAGAAAGATTCAAGGAACCCTTCGTCAAACTCCATATTGAATTTAGTTACTCTTAAAGAAGGTGGTGCAAGCATGAAGTCCGATAGGAATCTAACAAGCATCCACATCAGGTAATGAATAAACTCTTCATCGGAGTGCCAATCAACTCTTTGTTGCCAGTCAAGATTAGTGACTCTAGTCCTCCTTGATTCTTGATTCTCCATCTCTTGAAGGTTGGATAGGCTAGGAACAACAATAAAGTCTTTATGTATCGTCATCCCACTGTTGGAAGAACTGCTAGATCTTTCCCCTTCGACATTAGTGTCAAAAGAGATTTCCTCTTGGTTTGATGTCACATCATCCATCACAAAGAGAGGATTATCATAACTTTCCTCAACACCCACTTCAAAGAGAGGATTGTTAGAAACTTGAAAGTCATTCCTGTCATCTTGCTGCTCCAAATTTGCACATGCAACTTCTGATTTTCTTGAGACGCTTTCAAGATCAAACTCCTCTTGAAGACTATCAAGTTGTCCAATCACTTGCTTGATTTCTTCAGCTGGTTGTGCACCCACTTGCTCCTTGAAAAGTTTGAAGTCAGCAAACTGGTCTTCAACCTCCATTAGAGCCAACTGAGTTTCTTTCAACATGTCCTTTGTTGATTCGAGCTTCAGAGTGAGCTCATCAACCTTCCTCTCCTTTTCTTGGAAGGCACAAGTGGTCTTCTTTGCAACTTCAATGGCATGATCTCGATCTTCAATCAAGTGCATGTACTCTGACTTCAATTTCTCCAAAGAGTCTCTAATAAGTTGCAAGTTGGGAAGAGCAACTTCATCCTTAACTCCTCTTCGTCTCTCTTCAAGCTGAGCCTTCTAGTAAAGTGCTTCAACCAAGCTATGTGTGCAATCAAATTGGGATAGAACTCACACTTCCCTTTCAATGGACTCTTGGAATTGATCTTCCTTCTCAAAAATATGCAAAGTTGGTGGACTGTTGGTAGGCTGCTTTTCAAAATCAAAACTTTGTTTTGTGTCTTCGCTGCCCTCAAAACTGCTCCAACATTCTTGTCTTTCGCCACCAACTAGCGGAGAATGCTCAATGTTATGAAGAGGATTATACTCCACAATTTCTTCGACCCTATGTTTGCAATCAACTTCTTGAATAGGTAAATTAGACTTGTGTTTGAAAACCTCTTTAAATCTTTCTTCTTCAAGAGCCAACAGGTCTTCTAGCTCTTCTTCCTCCTCATTGTCTCCTTGATCAAAGGTTATGGCAGCCCCCAACTCGTACAAAGAATCATTGAACGCTGTTCTGAAAGTTTCAGAAAGGTCATGCTCCTTCTTAGTGGTTGCAACCAACTCAAGGGAATCATCATGGAGCTTTTCAGGGCAAGCTTCTTCATCAAAAACAACTTCTCCTTCAGTGGCCACCCCATAGCTTGCAATGCAATTAGAATTTTTATCTTCATCAGGATCAAAGGGAAACTTATCCCACATAGGTGCTTTGTCATATCTTGATGTCAACACACCAGGATCTCAAATACTAATGGGTTGAGTGGGATGGTCAACAGGAAAATGCTTATTGTGCTCCCCTTGAAGTGTTGACTCTTTGAATAAGTCAGCTCCCAAATCACTTAAGCTAATATCTTCAAAAACAATTCTTTCCAATGGTTTGGTTTGCTGATCAAACCCAAGACCAACAATGTCACCACCGAAATGAAGTGAAGAATCTTCAATGCTTTCTGTTTTGAAAACTTCACCATCATTATCTTCTATGGAATCATCATGAGTAAGTATGTCATTGATTTCTTCATGTGGAACTTCTTGGGAAGTTGGGACAGGAACAAGAGGAAATTCTTTCATCGCCAAATCTTCAAGATGACCTTGCATGAACTCATTGGATTCATCTCCAAGACCAATAATTACTGGAGTATCCTATTTGAGATTGACGGACCTCATTTTGTCCATGGACGGCATGGATTATCGGACAAGAGATGCAATACGATCGTTTACATCGTGACCGTTGTTCTTTCAAAACCGTTTTTCACATTTCTCGATGACCACGTTCCTCTTTCGTTACCGTTTTTCACAAGTGTGGTTTCGTTGTTTGCTATTTGAACAGAGACCAGTTCATTTTTGCGACGGTGCAAGACAATTAAAATGTGATGGCCGTTCAACTTCTTCTCCGTCATCGCCGTTTATTTTAGTTTTCTGTTCATCAGTTTTAAAATTTTACCGGCAAACTCCGCCCTTTCTCCTACGCATAGTTAATATGTACACAATATTAATTAAAATCAATATTAATTATGCACAGATTTTAATGACTTAGATAACAGCAACACTACTGAGGACATGTTGAAAAATATAGGTAGCATGTTTCAATAGCATTTTGAAATATTCCGAGCCAAATTTTTCGTTTTTCAAATAACAGATTAAAGCAGGCACCCGTTAAGGTTAGAGAAAGAAACCAAAACGTGCAAGAAAGCAACTCTAACCAGAATGGCGCCGATGATGGCGAGCATTGGTCAGAGGATCTAAAATAAACTGCTTATGCTGGAAAAGGAACTCGACGCCAAGTATGTGCTACCCAATCCAAAGCGGAGTGAGGGGCGACCATATGACGGAGTGAATACAAAACAATGCTTGAAAGAAATAATGCTGAAAGAGGAAACTTCTCGACACCCAGAATGTGCTTGCTCATCCAGAATGGACAGTAGCGACCATAGGGCGGAGTTATCACTATTTTACTCTAAACTGAAAGTAGGAATGATTATTACAAGAAATGACAAAGCAATATTAAAACACTGGTCAGTACTACTGCCAGTTTACAAAGATTATGACTGCCTGCAATGTCAAGATATCATATGCTTATCAAATAGTACGTTCAACCAAGAAGCAATTACAATCCTTAAGAAATCACAGTGTCCCAACCACAAAACAGAAATGCAGATTTCTGTATTCGTCTTTTGTCAGATCTGTACTTTAAATGTGCAATCAGCAGTTCACAAGTTCCAAAGAATGTTCACAACTTGCTCAATAATCATCCAATTGACATGCCATAAAATGCTAAGCACTCTGAAGACCTAGGCGACCAAGATAGACCCTTGAGACTGAACCAAACACTGCAGATTTAATTAACACGGATTCCAATGCAGATCTCAATGGTACGGCCTAGTACAGAAATTCGACTTCTTCTAGGAAATTCAAGACTTCTTTAAAAATTCTAATATCTGGAGAATATTGGCGCCTATTACAAACTCAACTAATGATGCAATACCCAAAACTATATTTTTTGTCTTTTTTGAGATATGAGCAAAACATTAAATCTGCTGTCACTAAAATGCACCTTTAATATACCTCTAAAATGCAGAATCAGAAACTAAAGGATTACAATGACGATTACAATGCACAAATATCAATAACTCACAAACTAGACTAAGAATCACCACTTGATGTTGTCTTGCAAACACGAAGCGATGCCCGAACTAGGAGGCCTTCATTCCTCGAAGCGTTCCCAGAGCCAATCCGGCAGCATAACAGTGTATTTTCCAAAGATGCCCAAAATGATGCACAAGCCTCCTTTTTATAAGTTTCGTTTTGACTTCATGAAACCCTAAAATCAGCTTTTAGGTCAAAATCTCTAATCTCCTCAAGAGGGCGTACTTTCTCTTCAAAGCTCCAGATTTGACATTTTAATTAAATATCAAACTTTGAATTATGCGCCCCTCATAATCTTGCTTTGACTTAGGAAATAATTAAAACATTTCTTAATGAGGGCGCCACCCTCAAGACCCACTTTTTAAAACAACATTAAGTCATTAAGTCTAAGCCAAGGGGTCAACGTTAAAATATAACATTTAAACGTGACTTTTTAATTTAAATGACTTAACTTATTTCTCCGAGAGTGCCCTGAAGCCAATACTGATGAAGTCAACTGATCAATCTGAAGCCGGGAGTCAACCAACCTGAGCTCATCTGGAAAGCTGCCACAAATAGAATTTACTAAAAATAGTAAATTCCAAAAAGTACTCTGAATGCTGAGACGAACATACCACTGCGAAGCCCTCTGAAAACCCAGAAGGAATCCGCCATTAAAACAACCATCTCAGAGCAATGACCTCCTCAAAATTAGGAAACCCTAATTTTAACCTCCGCTAGCCTTCGGGTTCCCAAAGAAAGGCTAACGGTCATGAAAATGTCGCTTGAAAAGGGACATTACACATTTGTTTAGATAATGTGCAATATTTTTAACAATATTAGATCAATAGTTGCAATTTAAAGTTGTTAGTGTTGATGATGAATGAAATGTATTTCTTAGATCTAAAAAGCAACAAATCATGTGATGCCACATCAACACCCAATAAAACATGATGTAGATGTAAGTATTGGTCTGACTTTTTTTTTGGACCTGTTTGGACACCTTGACAAAAAGCATGCTGATGTGGCATTATATTTGAAATTTCCACGTAAGATTTTGAAAAGCGCCAAGTTAGGGTGCTCAACTATTCGGTCCTCTCCCCTAATTGTTCGCTGCACTTTTTTACAGCACTTTATAAAATACATGTGTTGTTTTCCATAGTACTAAAAAAAATTAAAGCTCTTATATTAGCTTATAAAATATAAAATTATTTTTCATTTAAAATATATATTTTGGTTTAAACTAACACGTATAATTTTATGATGAGAATGAATTTTATAAAATTTTAAAAATGTAAATTTTATTTGTTCCTAAAGTATAAATATAATAAATAATATATACATCTTATATATATATATATATATATATAATCAATAATATATTAGATCTACTAAATAGTATATAAATAATACTATTATAATAATATAATAGAATTAAAGAGCATATACTTACAAGTTGATAAATATTAATATATTTATATATAGCTTAATATAATATATAAATGTAACAATATAAAATAAAAAGATACATGATAAATTTTATTTATTGTAAAAGTAACTCTTGCTTTTTATACATCTTCCTGAATTCATAGAGGATTGTATTGTCTTCATATGTATTTTTTTTGTTCATAGTATTTTTCATTATAGATATCTTTCAGTTTATGGTCTCTCTCTCCCTCTACCATGTGTCGAATTCATCACCTCTTTTATTTACAAAAGTGGTCCAAAGATTTTATATTAGTTTATGTTCCATGTGTTATTACACTATTCTAAAGGGTTTTTGGTTGACTAATTAGCTACTTAGTAAATGTTTTACCAAATAAACCTCCACTCATTTTTCATTGGAAACACTTATGTTTTTTTAATGTATATGATTGAGAGAGCTCTCTATCAAATTTGTGGAGATTGATTTGCTTATGCTTACTTTATACCTTATATATTACTTATTTTCATAATGAAGTTGATTCAATTTATACTTGTTATTCGCCACTAAAGCCACTCTTCATCTTAGATTTGGTGCTTAGGAGTTGATATTTGCTCACATAATTTATGAGATTTATGCGTTTCATTTTTAGGATTTGCAAACAACCCTTATCTTGATGTAATACAATTTTGATCTATCAAGTAGATTGTTAAAAAAATGAATAAAGGTGTGCAGTAGTAACGTTTTTTAATTTTCAAGTTATTTTTCTCTCTTTCTTTTGTATATACTATAATATTATATTCTTACAATATATAGTTATATAATATTTTTTATTATATATAATAATATAATATATTATTTATAAAACTTTATAACATTATATATTATTAATATATAATTGAAACTATCACTTCTATATTGAGATATTTGTTGCACAAATGACCTACCAATTGACCTCACATATATCAAAGAAACCAAAATTTTCTCTAATTGATTTTCCAAACCTCTTCGGCGTACCCATTGCACACTAAGATGCAATTGCTAGTATTCCTTCATCTTGCTCTATCTTGTTCAAAAGAGGTTTCAACTTTTCTTCACATTGACTGAAAATTTCATTGATTAACATATCAACAGTGGGAGAAATCTGCTCTTCACGTTCATAAGCATCCTGGAGAAGAGATTAGATGCTTTCTGGAAAATTATCAGCTTCTTTGATGGTAAGAATTAGAACATTCATGACAGCTGCAAGCACCCCCTCTTCTTGCTCACTCCAAGTCAAGGTGAAGAGATAATAAAACAAATGGTAAATCTGATTTTGCATCTCCAATTCTAGCAAAAGGATGCAAGCTCCAACTTCTAAAAATGTCTTTAATACAACAACCCTTCTTGAAAACAAATTACTTCCAGTTTAATCCAATGAAATATGCTAACCAATTTTTTCAAGGAATAACACAAAATAACCAGCAATAGATGATTGGATTAGCGTTAGCCTCAAATTAAAATCTGAACTTGAATGGAAGATACTGAACTTGAACTGAAGAAACTAAACTTGAATGGAAGAACTACTCAACGTCAAGAATGTGCACTCAAGATCCCACTGAGGGCGAGGTGCTAACATATGACGGAGTCTAAGAAATTGAAATTATAAACTGTTAGGCGGATAACCAGCCATGAGAAACAATTCCACGCTACCACCAAACAGTGGGGGGAAAAGATTACAAATTAAAGCAATTCATCCGCTGCGGCGGGCATCCACAATGCTGTGGGGATTCACCACTATGAGTGGGTATGAGATATTACAATCAACTTAACCTCACTGGCGGTAAACCATCCAGGGGACTTATGTGAGAAGAAACAGAAAGAAATTGCAGCAAATTAAACTGGAACAGTACTACTGTTTACAGTTTGTACAATGTGAAATAAGCTGCAAATTACATAAGAAATATAGTAATCCTCAGATACAAGATTAATAGATGTTTTTCAATGATATTTTAACTCTCTAACAGCTGCTAATGAATCAGAAATCAGAACTTCAACAATCTGATGTAAAAACAGAAAACTGGAAATTTCAATCTGCAACTGTGAGAATCAATGAAATTATCATAACTCACTCAATTCTTCTCCGAATGACGCGAAATAAATTGCAAATGCTCCTTACAAGTCTGGCGCCCAAGTTAGAATCCAGAAACAGCAAACAAAGTCTCTAATTTATTTGGCACGAATCCCAATGCAGCTCTAAATGGTACGGCCCCTTGAGAAAATCGATTTTGCAAGATAAAATCAGCAACTTCAAATTAAATTCTGATTTTTGGTGGAAGTTGGCGCCTCAAGTCAACAATTAGATTGCTCAAACACCCAGAACTAAATAAAAATCACTCCACAAGATATGAACAGAAAACAGCTTCAGCTGTAGCAAAACCAGGAAATTCAAAACTGTAGAATTCACCAAAATTCTCAACCTTTGTTGCTCAATCTGCTAGTCTGATGTGAGAAGCAGCAATGTTCCAACTAGGTGTTGTATTTCAAACACGAAATTGGGAAGGGGCTAGGAGGTAGCATCCTCGAAGCAATAGCAAAATGTCCATAGTCATTTTGACAGCATAACAGTAAGGTAATTGATGGATAATAATGCTGGAGCCAAGACCTTCAATAAATAAGAACTCAACAAGACTCTTCAAACGCCTGAGAAGCAACTCAAAAGACACAAGAGACTCCTCCAATTCTCAAGACCAGTCAACTTCTCAAGTGGCGTCCCAAAAGGCCTTCAAATATTACACTTTATTCAAAAATATAAAGTGGCGTCCACTTCAAGATAAAGAAATATTTGAATAAAGATTAATTAATCTTTTGATGAGGGCGTACCCTTCATGGCCCCACTTTAAAACAACTTTTAAGTTAACTCCTTAGGCCAAGGTGGGGGTCAACAGTGAAATAGAACAAAATGCCAATAATATAATATTTTTGCCAACTGAAGACCAAACCAAAATATAACAACTGCTCCAACTGCTAAGGATTAAGAATAGACAACTGCAACTGCCACAACTAGCATTTACTAAAAATAGTAAATAATATGAATGCCACAGAAAACCAAGCCCAAGAAACCCTAATTTTCACCTCATTCCAGTCTACGGGTTCCGGAATAGACTGAAGAACTGCAAAGCTGATCACTGATGAGAAGGGGACATTACATCCAATTCTTGAAAAATTTCCACTATCATATTTAAAATGATCTTTGTGGTTTCTTCATCATAGGGCAATTGAGGTACCTCAATTCTTAACACTTCTATGAAGCAAGAAGCAACCGAAAACTTGGTTTCTTCATCAGGATGCCTCAGCCAATAGGGCTGATTCAAATAGGTCACTGCAGGTGCTAATGCCAATTGCATTATCTCATAAGGTGATTGCTTCACCTAACTCAAACATTGTTCGAGCAAATGAAGTGTGTTCACTTCATCTTCCCTTGACTGAAATTCTTTTTCGAGTCTTTTTCTTGCCATATAAAGTGTCTCTGCCAAACTTTTTTCATCATCAGAAGCCATAATCAAATCTGACTTCTCACGGTTCCTGAACAGTAAGTGCAACGTCCTCAGAACTTCTGAAAGCTGATACTGAACTCAGTTCTGATTTCTGGTGTAGAATCTGATTTCTCTGTCACTCATCTGTCAACTAACTCTGTCTTTTTCACAGGATGGCAGGATCTTGGCTCCGATAGCACTAAAATGACCCCCTTATAATTTTTTCAAATTTTTGCAACAACTTCAACAATTTCACCCGTTAGTGTTAGCAAAACCAAAACCAGCACTGGAAATGTAACCCTACACCAAGAATGTACACCAAGATCCCAATGACGGGTGAGGTGTGAGCATATGGCGTTGTGGATCGTTAGCTTGTAAATTGAAATGCTGGAAAATTACAATGCAACTCGACCTCTTATTCAGTGGGAGTGATTTGACAGCTCAGTCGATCAACATGATGAGAATGCAAGTACATGGAAAGTAAAGTAATGGGCGGCTTGCCGACCCCTTCTGCTTGTTTAGCGGGCAGTACAGAAAGTAAAGACGGCGAGGCCTGTCTCTTCCGCCAATGGTGGGAATGAAAGCTTATACAAGAAAGTATATAAGGCGGCGAGGCCAGCCTTCTTCTTCTAAAGTGGGGATTACAAAGAAATATGAAGTATTAAAGAGCTGATCAATACTATTGAAATAGCTTTACAATTAGAATAAAATTTGCAAGAAGCCAATAGTTAAGCTGCCCAAGAAGCTGCATATGTTTTTAATGTTTTTCCAAACTTCAAGAGACTCTCCACTATTAAAAAACAAACCTCGAAACCAACTTCTGACAAACTGATATAACAGACGAGCAAACTGAAATTATAGACCAACAACTAGAAAACTCACCTAAATACCCCTAACTCACTCAATACTCAACCAAAACACCTGAAACAAAATGCAAAGGACTCCAGGAGAGATGGCGACCCAAACTAGACTCAGAAACTGCAACAAACACCTCCCAAAATTTAGTGCACAAATTCCTAGACATTGATAGGCAAGATACAACCTTTAAGAGCTCGACCTAGAAGATAAAATCATAGGCTCCAAAATAAAATCCGAAACTTTGCAAGAAGGGGCGCCCTAGATAGACTCAAACAATGGGCCAATACCAAGAACCATCAAAAATTCGTGCACAGAGCTATGATTGAAAATCACTTTCAACACTTCAAAACCAACAACCTATAAAACTAAGAAAAACATCAAAACTTCAACAATAATGCTCAATCTACTATCTCTAAATGAGAAGCAATCTTATATCCAGCTAAGTACTATCTCTCAAGCACAAAGACTGGAAGGAAGGAACTAGGAGGTATGCATTCCTCGAAGCCAAAGCTTGAAACAATTTCAACAACATTTCAGTATGAAAGATAAATGGATGAGCAAATGAAGAGCCCAACACTCTTATTTATAACCTTTTTCTCCTCAATTTCAAATTCACTTTTCCCTCCAAAAGGGACACCGAAATGAAACTCCATTCACCTTTTATTTTTACTGCATTTGAATTACATGTTAACTCCTTGACCAAGTCGTCCCAAGCAAGAGAGGAGAATTACTTTATAAAAAGTAAATATATCTTTAAAGTAGGCGTCCAATTCCCCTTAAGTGAAAAAACCTTATGAAAATGTAATTATATCTCCCAAAAGGCGTCCAAGGTAGACTTAAGTGATTTTAATAAAAACCAAACCTTATATTCTTCAAATATCTCTCCTCCAAGGTTAGGCATCCAAATGAAATATATCAAAATATGACTATTATATCTTCAATTAAATCGGCCTGCAAGCCTTAGCCAAAATTTCACCAAAGTATTAAAATATTTTACCTCTATAATAGAACGCCTAACACAAGCTCTGACCTGCCAAAAATAATTCCAAGAATGTTGGAATGACCAACTGCTCAAGTTGACCTGCCAGAAATAGCCACTGCATTGAATTGCTGCTAAAAATAGCATTGCCAAAAATGTACTTACTAAAAATAGCATATTGCTAAAAATAGTAAGTTGTTCCAAACTCATTTTGAGCACAAAGTAGGCAGCCGTCACAATTTACTAAAAATAGTAAGTCCGGAAAAGTTCTCTAGTTTAGTTGCATGTCACACCATCACAAAGCTCTTTGAAAACCCAGAAAGAATCTAGAATCCAAACTGCAAAATACCAACATGCAACCCTCCAAAACTGCCAAGGAAATCAACAAAACATGCAAGTCATTATCTTGTCATGCATGTTACTACATTTCGAAGCTCTCCAAAAACTCAGAAAGCTCCACTAGACATGCATAAAAAAATCTCGCATGCAAGCCTTCAAAACCTCATGTAAAAGTGGAAACCCTAATTTTGGCTTCTGACTGGCCTACGGGCTTCCGGAAATAGGCTATCAGACACAGAAGAGTGTATGGCTAAAATGGGGACATTACAGGTGCACCTTTAGAGTGGCTCAAATGAACTTTTATAGTGGCTAAGCCACTTAAAATTATACTGAACTTGAAAATTGGCTCAAGTGATTTAATGTTCTGCTAAACTTAAAAAAAGCACATATTTGTTGGAGGTGCATACCTAGCATGGGTAGAGCACTAGAAACTTCCACCAAGTTTGCAAAACATGGTTTTGATACTAAAATTTCTGTCTAGGCAATTCAAGTGGTTGTAGTAATTCTATATGAACATGATGACAACTTTGGTTTTCATGCTCATATCATTTGCTAGAATAGTTAGAACATCAAAGATGAAGGACAGTTCTAGTATAACACCTCATGATTTTTGCAAAAGAATCCCTAGTTAGGTGTGGCTGTTGTAGAATTCTATTTTCCAAAGCTTTTGTTAGGTTACAATGCAGATTGGATGTTTGGCACAAGGGTTTGATTGTAAAGTGCATGCAGCCATTTAAGAGTTCCAAACACCATTTTTAATCCTGACAAAACCCTAGGACAATGGTTTTCTAAGTTGCAAATGGACCAAGATAGTTAGGGTTTGGTAAAATCATCAGTTGATCAATGAATAGGGTTTCAAAGGTTTTGACAAGTTCAAAACAAAGAGTTGCATTAGAATCATAGTGGACATTAATGTGCCAAATTGTTAGGGAATTATGTTAGTGTTCACATGGGTTAGAACAATACTTTGTGTTATGATAAAACAAAAGTGAATTATAGTAACAACTCACATAACTATTCTAGGTGTGAGAAGAATTGGTTGGGATTGTATTTATATCAAATTAATATTATATTATAGTGTGTAAGCATAAAAATGTAAGTGAGTTGTTAACACAACTCACGTAGAGATTAAGGAGTGAAAATAGGAGGGAGAGAATAAAGGTGGCTGAACAACCTACCTAGATTTAGCGTGAGAGTTTGGTGGAGTTGTGATAGGAGTTAGACAACTCTTCATATATATATGTAATTCATATTATTGAATATAAGAAGTGTGATAGAAGAATAGTATTATACGTGTGTAAATTTATTTATTTAGCTTCTATAATTTATGCCACAAATTTTGTTATACAAATTGTTATTTTTCGCAAGGTCTATGTCTAATAGTTGTTATTTCTGATGTTCCTCTTTCTAGCTAGAGAAAGAAGGCCTATTTTTAGGTCAATTTAGTTAGTTATTTTATTGTGTTTTAAGATTAAGTTTGCTTTAAAGTTTCTCTCATAGTCCAGAGGAAAAAAGCCTAAATTCATTGTTTTAAATGTTTTAAAACCTAGTCAGAATTCACTAATAGCATTGCCACCCTTTAAAGCCTTTGGCAGAATAAAACAATGGCTCAATCAATGGATATGTGCAGAGATTACTAAGTCCCAACAAATAACAAAATCATGACATTCAAATAACAAAGAACATACTTAAAAACTATTAGCCATTTGAGTATCATTATAATTATAATCGTTGAAAACAATATTATAATTATAAAAATTATATATAACATTTTAAATATTAATATACATATTTAAAAATATCAACCCTTCAAAGTATAATTATCAATAATAAATACAATTTAGGGTGTGGCTATAATGATCAAAATCATCTTATGCATATCATTGATAATATTTCAATTAAAATTGCATTATAATATTTTTGAATAAACATATAAATAGAAGGTTATGAATAAAGACTATAGAGATAGTGAATGAAAATATCGATCATCCAAACAAATAAATCGATTCCTAAATATTTGACGTTTTATCATTGGGCCCTTAAGATGATATTCAATTAGCGTTCCTAGACTCATCCGCTTGTAGCTTGCACATGGGCCTAACTCATCGATCATCCCTCAAATGTCTTTCTTCAGCCTCGTGAAAGTAAACACGCAGATATGGAAAGAACCATAATTAGTCACGAAGGAATGCTGGATACATAGTAACATAGACCATTGCTAGTTACACAACAGTGATTAGGAAGAGAGACGATTAGTGAAGACGCCCTAACGGAGATGTCCATTCAAAGAGACATCTCTACACCGAATGGGCACACTTGTCATGTCCCCATTTTTGGCGAGCATCAGAGTTCATAAGATTGGCCTATCATGCGACCTTCGAGGCTGATAGTTTGGATAGAGGGTCATTCCGGAGTTTGGCTCAGCGTCAGATTGGCAGTTTTAATCAAGAGGCTTTCGTTTGGGCTCGACGGAGACTTTTTGCAGAGTTGCTATTTTTAGCAGCGTGGGGACCCCGCTATTTTTAGCGTATGGGATTGGCGATTCGAATCACTCTGTTCGTACTTACAGTCATGGATGAGTAACTAGAGAAATATTAATATTTAATTGCATTAATTAAATATTAATTATTTAATGATTATAATATAAAGTTATAATATTAAATTATAACTTAAGTGATTCTTCTTGAGGGGTGCGCCATCATCAGTGAAAGGGGCCAGCTTTGGCAATTAAAATTATTATAAAATATTTCACGAGACTATTGAATAATTAAAAGATTAAAATGTGAATATTTTATTAAAACCCTATCTTTAAGGAAATCGCACTTTTGAGAAGAATATAGGCTTTGCATTGGGATTGGAGCCATTATGACATTTTGAGAATTGAAAATTGATTAGCCTTTGCCAGAGAACAGAACCTTAGGGTTTGAGTCTCGAAATTCATTGGGGAACGAGCCATCTCCATTGAAGCGATTCAGAGGGTGTGAAATAACACCTGATTTATTGCCAGTTGTGAGATTTCTTCATCCAGAAGAAATTACAGAGTCAGAGATTATTTATTTACAGAGCTTCAGCATATTAATCCATTCAGAAGGCATTCATTCAGTCAGGCGTCCATATTCTGGAGATCTGGAGGGTTACAGAGAAAGCCGTACAAATTATTTATTGCTGCTGTTTTTAAAAGGCCGTACTTTCCTGTACCTGGCCGTACTGTTCAAGGGGAGCCAGACTTGGGATTTCCAGAGCAAACATCTCATTCATTCGCAGTTAGATTTCATCTATCAAGGGCGCACTATATCCAGAGGTCCAGACATAAATTTCAAGGAGGCCGTACATTTATAAATTGCTGTTTCTGACATCAGGCCGTACTGTACCAGGCCGTACTACATTATATTGAGGCGTCTTTTTGTCTAGAGGAGAAACGCCTACCTCATTGGCATCATATCTCCACCAGAGTGGCGCCTCTGCATCTGGAACCATACGCCTTCCATATTCTGAGGGAGAGGTCACTTTACTTGCAGCCGTACTATCCAAATATCAGATTAGATCGCTGCTTTTTACCAGGTTTTCATTAATATCATTGTATTTTCATTTGCATGCAACTGGGTCATATTGTAATCATCTTCAGCAAACTTTATATTAGACAAGCTTCAATATTTGCTATAGATTCTGTAGTTCTCAGAGTTACATTATTTTATTGCATTTATTTTGTATTACTTGCAAAAATCGCCATCTTCATTTATTGCTCAAAACCCTCAAAAACGACAAAAGAAATCAAAAATTGCAAAAACAAACCAAAACTCAGTCAGAATCAGAATCAGGGGAAACTAGGGTTTCTACATTACCCTTCTTATTAAAACAAAGCTATAAAGGGGCACCGATGAAACAAGCAAGGGGAACCAAAAAGAAAATTAGATAGAAATAGGAAAATATTGCATAAAGGCTTCAGACATGGCAAACAGGTGAGTCAATCTCACTTAGCAGTTAATAAATAGAATTCCAGTTATCTGAAAGTGTAATCGTCCAACGATAAGGACTGCATATAATTGAATTATATTTTGAAATTGCTCTTCACAAATATAATAAAAGATCTGTTCGATGTATTGCCATAACTGCATTCCTCTGGCCGATCACTGTAGCTACAAACCCACTCCAATAGGATAGATAATCCCGAGTATTTGAGATTTCTGCAAGCTTCGATATGTCTATTTCCGAGTACCCTATATGGCTGTTTCATATTACTTGTTCATATGTCCTATTTAGTAGAAACTAATGAAAGAACTAACCTGATGTCTAAGCATGTATATATATCTCTCCATTAGTAGGATAATTGAACTAATTTGTAGACTTGATTATTAGCACTAAGACTTCTTACATATTATCATGATTATGATTAATTTAGAAATGAATTATAGTTTCCTTAGCATTATCACAATTGTCTATGAAATGCTTATGATTTCTTTAGTATTATCATGATTCGGGTTATGGAATGTTTTGATAAGAATCAATAGGGAATGTAAATATATTTGACTATTCAAGATTGTCTTCATGAGTATTTGCCACTTATTGGGAGGAAGGGTATGAGGGAAGTGGTGCCTAAAAACCCCACTCAAGTTTTCCCTTGGAACCTAAGGCAGGGATGGGCCCTGGAGGGGTGGAAATTCCACTCATAGTCCGCCCAGTCTCAAGGTCTGGGTGGGCCATGGAGGGGTGGGGGTTCCACTCATAGTCCGTTGTGGCCATGGAGGGGTGGTAGGCCCGGGCCACTTATCTGCTCCCTTGACTATCCCCAATAAGTCATGTCTTCCAAGGTGATGACGTGGGTAGAAGGAACAAGTGTTTCCACTAAGCACGCCACTTCGGGGATGGAATGGTCCTAGTTGGACGTTCAACTTGGGGCCAAGGGGTGGGTTGTCCTGATCAGATACTTGTGCTCTTGGGCTTAGAGGGATAGCTTAAGGTGGATCTACCCATGCCACTCCTCTTATGTCTTCATTATTGCTTTATGATTATGCTGATATTTTGGATGTCTAGATATTAATGCTAACAAATATGTTGTTAATATGGTGAATACAGGGTTCAAATCTAGGGTTATTGAATTAGGAGAACATTCATTTGGAAAGAAGCAACCCTAAACCTAATCAACAAGCAAATTCTAGGGCAAGACAGGTAAGGGACATTACAAAGATTAAGGAGTGAAAATAGGAGGGAGAGAATAAAGGTGGCTGAACAACCTACCTAGATTTAGTGTGAGAGTTTGGTGGAGTTGTGATAGGAGTTAGACAACTCTTCATATATATATGTAATTCATATTATTGAATATAAGAAGTGTGATAGAAGAATAGTATTATACATGTGTAAATTTATTTATTTAGCTTCTATAATTTATGCCACAAATTTTGTTATACAAATTGTTATTTTTGGCAAGGTCTATGTCTAATAGTTGTTATTTCTGATGTTCCTCTTTCTAGCTAGAGAAAGAAGGCCTAATTTTAGGTCAATTTAGTTGGTTATTTTATTGTGTTTTAAGATTAGGTTTGCTTTAAAGTTTCTCTCATAGTCCAGAGGAAAAATGCCTAAATTCATTGTTTGGAATGTTCTAATCATAGTCAGAATTGACTAATACCATTGCCACCCTTTAAATCCTTTGGCAAAATAAAACAATGGCTCAATCAATGGATATGTGCAAAGATTACTAAGTCCAGACTTGAGTGTTATGTTATCACTTAAAGGTGAGTGGAGATTACTAAAGGCTTTTCCATCGATAAGTGTGTTGACAGAAAACGCTAGTGGCTTCGTCCTCTCAAAAGTGTGCAACCCTTAGTTACAAACTCTAAGTTGAAATAACTTATGATTAATCCCATGGAGAAGTGCATCTGGTTTGAAGAAACATGTGAAATTGCTTCCCTAGAACCTTAGGCACAAATCACTAAGGAATTTTCCAACTTTTAATTGAATGGCAGAGGTAACTAATGGCTTTACCCATTGATATATGTGCCACATTTTCACCTTCCTCAGCTAGGCAGAGATTTAGGTGGAGTAAACCATCCATGTTGCCAATTTTTTGACTTGGGTGGAATTGCCAAGTGATTACTAAGCCAATGTAAAAGTGCACCAACTTCTCCTCTTAACACTTAGGCTAAATTCCAATTCATTTTTCCATAATTTCTCAGCTGATTTGCTCTTCCTTGTTCGATCATTCCTTACTCTTCTGTTGCCCTTGATATTTCATTATTGCCTACTCCTTATTAGGCTTGTGACGATCTTCACCCTGCAAAATTAATTTGTCAAAGAAAAGACCATGATGGGATAACCTTGCAAACCATAGTAACGAGACTCAGACTCGGCTCAGACTCGGCTAGGGTGACTCGACTCGGGACTCGGGTCTCGACATAGACTTGACAAAATGAAAAAACCCTAGAAATTTAAAGATTTTTAAGGATTTAAAACTTGTTTCAAGCACCCTTTATTGAATAAACCTTAAAGACACAATAACATCATTAAATAGAAGCGAATTTGATCACATACACAAGTATACATCGATTACATAAGCATAAAGTACACAAATTGTAGCTGCGCTGCTGAAGGAAATAACACACTTAGATATATAAATATAGTCAAATGTATACAGAACTCATGGAATATGAAATCCATGACATCAAATGTTTTAAACAAATATGAAATATCAAAACAATAACTACAAGTCTGTGGCTCAAATGAGTTTGCATCCTTCCTACGAAGGCATCTAAGGTGGGTCCTAGATGATGTAGCAATTACAGCCATAGTCTCTTCTTGTGACTCCATGCCACCCTCACCAACATTAGTTGTGGATGTGTTTGCTCGTGCTTTAGCCTCCTCCTTTGCCATGGCTATAGCCCCAACCTCTCTATCTGCTCGGTCAACCCAATCAAGGTCCTCGTCACTAACACAAGTATACATCGATCATATAAGTATAAACACAAATTGTAGCTGAGGTGCTCAAGGAAATAGCACACTTAGATATATAGTCAAAGACTCAAATGTATACCAAAAATCATCGAATATGAAATCCATGACATCAAATGTTCCAAACAAATATGAAATATCAAAAGATTCAAAACAATAACTAGAAGTCTATGGCTCAAAGGAGCTTGCATCGTTCCTACGAATGTGTCTAAGATAGGTCATGGATGATGCAGCAACCATAATCTCAAGTATTAGGGCAATTGCCCTAATGGAGTTGAGGGGCAGTGCCCTTTGTGGGGGTCTAGGTGTAGTGCCTCTAGTGGGGTAAAGGGGCAGCGCCCCTCGTGGGGGTTTGGGGGTAGCACCCTTAGTGGGGTCAAGGGGCAATGCCCCTTGTGAGGGTTTGGGGGCAGTGCCCCCAGTGGGGTCAAGGGCAATGCCCATTGCGGGGGTTTGGGGGCAACGCCCCCAACGGGGCCAAGGGATAGCGCCTCTTGCGGGGCTCTGGGGGCAACTCCCCAGCGGATCAAGGGGTAGTGCCCCTTGTAGGGGTCTGGGGTAGTGCCCCTTGCAGGAGTCTGGGGGTAGTGCCCCTTGCGTGGGTTTGGGGGCAGCGCCCCTAGTGGGGCCCCTCGCGGGGTCCCAGGGCTCGCGATACAGGGCGGGGTCGAGGGGCAGAGCCCTCGCCACCAAGCCCAAATTAAGACCTCCAAAACCATACAAACCTTTATGGCATACATCATTTTGCATTCACAATAAGTAAAAAAAAAAAGAAGTTTTAACTTTAAATTTCATGTAATTTTTTGCACTTTTCAAACCTTGCCTGTTGTGGAGTCCTGCTGATGAGACTCGCCTAGACTCGGTGAGTCTGGCGAGTCCACCAAACTCGGTGAGTCCAGCTAGGACTCGACTGAGTTCGTGTCCGAGCCCCCAGGACTCGGCCAAGGTGACTCGACTCGTGACTCGCTGAGTCCTGGCGAGTCCTAGCGAGTCTCGTTACTATGTTGCAAACTGACCAGGAAGACCACAACTAACTTGGGTTATCATGCAAATAAAGATCAATTGATGACAAACCTGACAAAAGGTAAGTATGAACACCAAGTTTTGTATGGTGGAACACATAGCAGGTGTGATTTGTTTCCAATATTGAGGGATGCATCTCATCCACATACAGGGACTTTGAAAGGGTTAGGAAAGACATAAAAAGTAATTAATTGCTTTCAGAGCCTATTTAGTGCAAATAGGTCAGCTTGAATGCTCCAAATTAGTCTTGCGGGCCTGCAATAGAAGAAATTAAATTTGTTGCCCTTAGTCTGTGTGCAATCAAAATTCAAAAAGGTGAGGGAGAATACCCATTTCATTTTGGAGTGATGATAAGGGATGAGTTTTGGTTGGAATCCATCCATATTTTTCTGTTGGGTCACTCCATATATTATCTGGTCCATAAAGTATCATATCAAGATTAATATTTTTACTATTCAAATAAACTGACTAAGAAAGCAGTAATAGGTTCTTGCAGTGCTCACCTAGGTTAAACTATTATTAGTGCATTTAAAGATTTTAGATTTTCACAGTCAGACATATTTTCAATTCTGATTTTATGAGCCTCCTCAAGACCCCTCCCCAGGGAAATTACAAGATCATTAAAATCAATATTATTAATGCATCTTAATTTTGTTCCATTTTGAATTGTATCAAAAATGTTGATTGAGAAGTTATAATTCAGTTTATTTTCAATTATAATATAATGCTATTATGATTCTTTTATGTTGAATTTGTTACTTATTTGTGTTTTGAAAATTAAATCTATATTTTCAATACCTGTATCCTCAAGTCCTAGAAAAATTCATATAAATTTACACTTTTGGCCAAGTTGGAATAGCTAGCTATTTTCAACACTAATAATCATAGCAGATACAGTATAATACTGAAATGAATAATTGACTGAAAATATAATTTTCCTATTTTCCTTTCCTTTCTGTTCCTCATGGTTGACTTTCTATTTGTGTTAAGCTAAAGCTCCTATGTTTAGTAAACAAGTTAATGCAGTCCTTATTTATAACTGATGCATGTTAAAATGAAGATGCAAATTTTGGGTTTGTGATTCTTGGTTTTATAGGTTGAATTCCCTGTTGATTTGATCATTGCTATAAGTTATTGGTTTTGTTATATTGGGACAAATGGAATCGGGAAATCTAGTACATAAGATATTAGTTGAGTGATGTAGATTTAGTATATAGTTGATGGGAGCCTGGGAAAAAGTTATTGGCTACTTTGTAATGTTGTTAATGATTTTAAAGTTTGATGTTGTAGGTTAATATGCTTCAAGAAAGGAACAAGCTTTATGGGACAATCAAATTTGTCGACATAAGTTCAGATGGGTATTCTCCAGAGGAAAATGAAGGACTTGATTACAAGACGGTCAGTGCTGATAATATTGGTTCCTTTTTAATCATATCCTAGACATTGTGGCCTGTTTGAAACTTGAAAATTTTAAGTCTGCACATTATATTAATCATTATGCATATTTATGCATGTGGACATGTAGTATACTATCAAGATATACATTTAATGAGTATTATTGATGACAGTAACCTGTGTATGTAGTAGTATATATTTTCAATGTTAACATGCTCAAATGGGACCTCACAAACTTTGTCAAATAAACTATGGCTATTAATTGTAAAATTTCTAACACGAGTTGTCAGAACTGATCTTCATAAGGATCTCTGGTTGATTGATCTTCAACTCCTTTTGAAATTTTGGTTTGTTTATTGAAGAAAATACTTGCAAATTATTATGGAAAAACAAAAAACTTTTGTATAGGTTAATTTGTTTGTTGGTTTGGCTAATAAAAGCTCTGTTTCTGGAAAATATTTACAAATCATGACAAATATTTCCACTACATTTAAAAATTATGTTATAAGAGCCTCTTGAATATTGTGCATATAATTTATCCATCTGGCTAGGGGGTTCTCTATGATTGCTGGTATAGGGTCAAAGTTGTAGCTAGTACCAAGGCCAGTGGTCTGGATTGTTTTTTTTTCTGATCCTTTCTATTTTACCTTGGCTCCACCAAGGAGACGAATCCTCAGTGGTCACGTATTTCACATGATTGTTGTTATAAACGTCAGTATTCTCACTTCTGATATCTCTAGGAGTGCAAGCACAGTGATTGCTAGTGAACTACTTTTTTGTCCCTCTAATCTACAGAATGTATGGCTACTGACACACATAAGTTGCTAAGTAACCAGAGTTATGTGATGGATCACATAACAGGTAAAAAATCTTGTTGATTTGGTGAATCACATGAATTCTGATATATTTCCGATGCCCTGGATCATAGCTGCAAGACTCGCACAAAACCCGGCGAGTAGTGAAAAACTCGCGAGTTTTTCCAGGGGGCGAGTTTTTCAGGCACTTGTACGCCAGAAAACTCGCCCGTACTTTCTGGAAAAACTCGCCGTACTTTTGGCGAGTTTTTCCAGAAAGTACGGCGAGTTTTTCAGAAAAACCCGCGCGACAGTTAGAACGCCCAAGCAGCCGCTAAAAAGCAATTTTAAGTTGTCTTTTTTCATTCACTCTCTTCTCACACTCAGCAAAAACCTCTCCAAGGCATTGTGCACTCATTTGCAGTGATTTTGCATCCAAAAGACAAGATTTGAAGGGCATTTACATCGAATTTAGAAGGCAAATTGGATTTCCAGGTAGGGTTTCTCATTTTTCTTGTTCTTTCTTTTTTTTAAAAAAATTCTTCATTCTTGTTGGTTCTATGTTTAAAAATCATTTGATTGTAGTGTGAAAATGATTTAAATGCATTTAGATTCATCAAAACAAGATTTAGATTCATCAAAACAAGATTTTTTAATGATTTTTTCTGATTTTTTAACATATTTTGCTGATTTTTTCATTTTTTTAAAATTTTCTTAAACCCTAGTTATTTTTTTTGTTTTGAATGATTGAATCCTCTTTTTTGTTGAATAACATGCTTACAATCTTAGATTAGCTTAATTTTTTACTAGTTTGAAGTCATTTTCATATTTTTTACATTTTTTCACATTTTTTTGAAACCCTAGTTTTTATTTTTTATTTTTAAATCCAATTTTTTTGTTATGAAAATGTTTAGATTTAGAATCTAGTGATAGATTTTTAGTAATTTAAACTTAAAGTAATCTCTTTTGATTTAATCTAATTTAGTTTGTTTTTAAATTTTCTATCAAAAACTAACAAGTTGTGCTATGACTTTCACTTTGTGTAGGTTAATAATTAATTGATAATGGCTTCTGAACCCACTTCTGCCTCAGGCTCTGCCCCATCCGTGCCTGCGGACTTTGTAGGTAAACGTCCTCCAGGAGCTAGAGATCCTGCTTGGAAGTATGCTTATCTAGGACCCATACCTGGCACAGTATATTGCATTCCATGTAAAAAAGTATATCGTGGGGGCATCAATCGCCTCAAGTACCACCTTGCAGGCATCCCTCAACGTGATGCTAAGGAATGTCCTCATACAACAGAAGAAATAAAAAGACAAATGAATGCCATACTTTCAGCTGCAGAAGAAAAAAAAATGAAAAGAGAGATGGCAAGAGCAGCAATGCAAGCAACCATTGCCTCTTCTCAAGGTGTTCCAGTTGAGTCAGATGATGATTATGATGTTACTCAGGAGATTCAGGAGATAGTGGGCTCTCTTCGTGGCCCACGTGTGCGAAGGTCAAGGCAACCCATTGGCACCTCAACCTCCATCCCTTCATCTTCCTCTAGTAGAGCACCAGGGGCAAGGGCAGCTACAGGACCTACACCGACACGGTTGGATAGTTTTTTTGTGCCTAGAAACACAACTGGTGCACAACCTTCCTTAGAGGCGACTGGATGGAATAGGGAGGTGCATGAGCAAGCAGACATTGCTTGTGCAGATTTTTGGTATTTTAACAATATTGCTTTCAATGTGGCGAGTTCTCCTTACTGGCACAATTTGGTCACCGCATTGACAGTTGCAGGAAAAGGCTACAAGGCGCCTTCTCGCACGGACTTGAGTGGGAGGTTAGTTTATGTTATTTAATTTATGTTTTTTAAGTTTAATTTATGATGAATTTAAGCTATTTTTTTGTTTACAAATTAAAATTGTGTACTTAATTTCACTTTGTACTTGTAGGTTGCTTACTAATGCAACTGAAAGGGCAAGGGCAGCAGTAGAGGAGCAAAAAGAAAAATGGCAAAAATATGGCTGCTCTATTCTTTCTGATGGGTGGACGGATGGAAAAAACCATACCATCATTAATTTTTTGGTTGCATGCAAAGAAGAGGTGGTGTTTTTAAAATCAGTTGATGCCTCCCACATTGTAAAAAGTGCAGAAAATTTGGCTAAGATGTTGGAGGGAGTTTGCATGGAGGTGGGGATTGCAAATATTGTGCAAATCATAACTGATAATGCAGCAGCATATGTGGCAGCAGGAAGACTTCTCCAAGATAAACACCCCTCAATTTTTTGGACACCATGTGCAGCTCATGTCCTTGACCTTCTTTTGGAGGACATAGGAAAACTAGATTGGGTCACACCAATTGTAGAGGACGCGAGGAGAATCACTAAATATATCTACAATCACCCTTGGGTTCTTCGCTTGATGAGGGAGCACACCCATGGGAAAGAATTGGTGAGGCCAGGTGTCACAAGGTTTGCAACGATCTTCTTAACGTTGCAAAGCATTCTTGGTTCTTTGACGGCTTTAAAACAAATGTTTGTGAGTAAATCATGGGATGACTCAACCTATTCAAAGAAGCCGGATGGAGATAACGTGTCAAGAATTGTGTTTGATGCTGAATTTGCAAAAAAGGCTGCAGAGATTGTGAAGGTAACTTCAATTTCAAAACTTTGAATTTGAATTCAAATTGAATAAATTTTTTGATGTCTTTCATTGTAAATTTGAAACTCTAATCTTTTTGCATTTTTATATTGTAATTTGTAGCTTTCAGAGCCCTTGGTTAGAGTGCTCCGCTTGGTGGATGGGGATAAAATCCCAATGGGATATCTTTATGAGGCCATGGATAGGGCCAAGGAGGCTATAAAAAATTATTATAAAGGGGACAGCCTCAAATTTGATCCCATTTGGGAGATTATTGACAGGAGGTGGAACCATCAACTCCACCAACCCCTCCATGCAGCAGGCTACTTCTTGAACCCTCATTTCTTCCATTCAAGCACCTACTCAGATCCTACTGGAGAGGTTATGGAGGGACTCATGAAGTGCATTCAGAGAATGTCACCTGACCTTGATGCAGGAGACCTTGTTGTTAATGAAATCCAAAGTTATAGAGAAAAAAGGGGTGAACTCTTCTCTTTAGAGCTAGCAAAGAGAGCAATACACAATCAACCACCAGGTATAAATTTTGAAATTTACAAGTTACAAATATTGATAATTTGATAAAATATGTTTTCAAATTTCAACTTTTGAGTTTTGACTTTCCTTTCTAAGTTTCTAGGTTCTCTTCTAACTCTTAATTTGTTTTTTGTAGATGTTTGGTGGTCAAATTGGGGTGGAAATACCCCACATCTCCAGCAATTTGCCCTCCGTGTCTTATCGCAGCCTTGTAGCTCTTCCAATTGTGAGCGCAATTGGAGCTTGTTTGAGGCCATCCACACAAAGAAAAGGAACAAACTAGCTCAGAAACGCCTGAATGACCTTGTGTATGTGCAATATAATCTTCGGCTGCGCAAAAAACAAGTTAAGGAGATATCAGATGATCCAATTGATTTGGATGAGATAGATCCATACAATGATTGGATAGGGCAAGATGAGCAACCTCCATTGTTTTCTGACAATGAGATTTATGACTTTGAGCGACAAGCAATGGAGGACGAGGGTGGATTTGCATTCTCATTGGATGACATTGAGGATGATCCTGAGGAGGAGTCATTGGCAGTGCCAGAGCCACCGGTAGTAGCCTCTGCATCCAGGATGGAGGTTGAGGAGCCACAGCAGATGCCTACAACTACAGCCTCTCCCGTAGTGAGAACACTGAGAAATACTAGACATGGGAAGAGGAAGATGTGAATTTGTAAAAGCTGAAATATATTAATGTTGTATTTACTTTCAGTTTTACAAAAACAATTTGCTATTTTCATTTTGTTTCAAACTATTAGTATACTATCAGCGTATTGAGCATTCCACATGGGGATGCGATTTTGTATCTAATTTTCTTTCTAATCAATCAAATATAACTAGACTCAGCTTGTTTCTTCTATGTTCTCATTTTATTGACTCATTGGATGCATCTTATCATTGAATTTTGCAAAAAAAATGTGATTTTAATGAAGTTTAAGCAATTTTTTAAGTTGCCGAGTTTTTTGCCGAGTTTTTTCCGAACTTTTGCCGAGTTTTTTCCGTACCATATTTTCTGGGCTTGGCGAGTTTTTGCATTTGGCGAGTTGTGCAACTATGCCCTGGATAGCTCTGTAATGCAATCATTGAAATGCTGCAGATCTTTTAGTTTTCTAGGTATGCTCACTTTACCAAAGGGAAACAAAGACCTCACTATCCCTGCTCTGTTTCATATACTGAAAGATAGCAGTGTAATCAAATAACCCTTTCTACCTGTTTTTTCAAACCCTTAACTTAGTGAAACTAAGTATACAAGCTAGCACCAAGAACTACAATCGGTGGAATAGAATTACTTTTGATCAACTAGGAGAAGGGTCTTGGCCCTTTTCCCATCGGCCATTCGATAGGATATGTGATATTCTTTCCCCATTTGCCTAGGGATTTAGGTAGTTGTAGTGCTGGAAAGTGAGAATGGATCTCATATCTGCAATTGTACCTTTACTGGATCAATCATTATCTTTCCCTTTTCAGAATTTCATATATATATATTTTTTGCATCATCTTACTCTCTAATTTAAATGAATAAATGAAATCTTTGAATTGTATTCATTTACAATGTTTGTTCCATAGTTGTATGGAGACGCTTCTCCGACCCCCTGGGACGTGTCTTGGGTACTAGGACATGTTTCCCCATACCAGGAACTTGTTGGAGACGTCTCCTCAATTTTTCATTTAAAAAAAACCCTATGTTTTGACAAGTTTCCATTTGAAAAGAAAAAAAACGAATCAACATTTCTAAATTTCAATATGTAATATCAAATATGTTGTATGAACTCTTTTACTCTTTGGAATTTGTGTGTTTAAACTTTAAATTTAATGTTAAACTTTACCAGTGTTCTTGTTTTGAAAGTTCAATGTCATGACATTTTCAGTTTTAATGTAGAAAAATTGATAAATTATTAAATTATATTAAAAATAATATGGCGTCTCGAAGTACCCTCGTCTCCTATTTTTCAAAAATAGATGTACCGGTACTGGTACCTGTCTCCCGTACTAGTACTAGTACCAGTCTCCTGGAAACTATGGACTTTGTTCTATTAGAGAATGGA
>VDFB02120501.1:0-12567 GCA_007258455.2 Sequoia sempervirens | reverse complement strand
ATATTCTCCTATATGTTGCTTGATAGATGAAAGACTTCTAAGGTCTAGCTAATCATATACAACATTTAACATTTTAAAGCATGAGAATATGGTAGAAATTTCTTTCAACATACATTTCCAAACATAAAGTAAAGATTTAATTATATTGAATGTATTTTTTTGTGAAGATCATGAATATGCAACACAAAAACAAATCCTAGACTAGTGCTTTAACCTAGGGCATGGAGTTAAATTTAATATAAATCATGATGCATAACAAAATTTAAAACCTAACATCATAGAGATTTTATAACATTGCATTACAATATTGCACTCAAAGCAGATATCCTAAACCAAAACTACTTACCAAAGCCCTGCACACACATGCATAAACCTATGCTTTCATCAAAGTAGTTTAACTAATTCTTTGAATTAGAAAACTAATAAAAGTATACATTCATTGGAAATAAAATGAAGACCAAATGAAGGATCCTTGATCATATTTTATTGATAATTCATGTAAAGAGTACAATAGGAGAGAAATGGATTTAGGATTATGTCATTCTTCTATTCAAATGCTAGTAGTACTATTATACAACATTAAAAGTTTCAGAAAGAAAAGACTCAATAACCTCGACCAAAAAATATCAACTTCTATTCTTTGTGTCTATAATTACAAAAAAAAATTGAGAGATCAATCAACAACCCATTCAAATGGCCATGGAATCCCTTTTATAAAATCACGGGAGCAACAAGCATCCGACCATGTACACATGTCACATTTTTATTTGGCATATAGTTACAAAAGTGAAAAACTTAACCAATTATGAGGGAGCCTCTCCAAAAGAGTCACCATCAAGCCATTTAAGAAAGTTCTCCACGTCCCTCAAAAAGTGCATGTTGAAGGATATAGTTATTCTTTTCAAAACTAAATATTCCCCATGTTGAAGAATGCACTCCCACCTTCCAAAAGGCATCATTCTAAAGATGATTACTGTCTAACTAACAAAATATACATTTTGTTTCATCTTCATGTGTTCTCAAAATTTTAAGACATAAATCATAAAAAGAGAAAGAAAGAAATCACACCCTCCACATCAACATCTTGTGTCAACAACTTTTCAATTGAGGAAGATACTATTTTTAAACATTGTTGTAACATAGGCTTAATCTATAAATTTTTCAAGCCATACATTATACTCCTCCTCACTTGGCCATTGAACCTCAAATATTTTTTTCACCTTAGCATTATGTGCATTGTACCTTGCATCCATCATAGTTTTGGCTTCCTTTCACAAAGACATATAAATTTATCTCCATTTTAAATAATTCACCTAAGGAATTATTCATTTGAGAAAAAAATGATTTTCCATCCTTGTAAATAAATGTTGATAATTATGGGACAAATGTCCCACTCATCCTTCCATTCAATGAACCCCTTCAATTCTCCTGCCTCATTGAGAATCTGAGGCATACTATTCTGCTCCATATCCCTTAACATTTTCAATTTATTCTTAAGTTGCATGTCAAGTTTGCTCTAAAAAGCAGAAATTTCTCCAAGAAATGCAATTGCTTTTATCACATGTAGCACATTTTTTGGGTCTTTTGAATCACTCTCCATAGATGGCATCATTTCTTTTAAATCCTATGCCCTTGTACTCCATTTAATCCATGTATTTTGAAAGCTTCTTAAACCTAAGAATGCTTCTTATAAGCCTCATGAAATTTTTTGCAAACATTTTGTACATTATCCAATTTATGAAGAATACATGATATTATGTGGCCTAAAATTTCATCTATAATATCTATCACAACCTTCTCAACTTCCTCTTTAGCTTTTGCTTCATTTTTTGTACCTATCTTCGGTTCTTCTTTCAACCTTTGAATTCTAAGAGACAATGTCTCTCTATCCTATGTAGAGAATTTTGGTGTGGAAGTGGGAGGTGGTAAGGCCTTTTATGTTGAATTCTCCTAAGAGGCAGAGGTTGATTTCAATTTGTTATATTCATCTAACAACCTATTATGGTTATCCAATAATAAATCATACTTTTCCTATGATAATATAACAGTATCTACACTTAGCATCCAGGAAGCATGTATAATGAGTTTTGTTGCTTGTGTTGGAGTAATTTTTGAGGCTCTCTTTACTACAACATCTCCAGTGATGTCTCCAACTAGTTTGATTATCTTTTTCTTCCCAATATTTGGTCTCATTGACCAAATTTCTAGTGTGTAGTCTTGGGCTAAATCCTGAGCCAAATACCTTATTATCATACTGTTCTTCAAATATGAAGGCCTCAAGATCATTTCTTATGGTGTCCAAAGAAATATTAGAAGTAAGGTCCCATCTTGGTAATAAAAGAATACCACAATTTTTTACCAGTCTCTTGCCATCAATAGGAGTAATTGTAGCAATTTCCTACGTTATTTTTTCCTCTTGCTTCTCAACTTCTTCATGTACTATAGGGTCAACTCCCACCTTCACTTTCTCAATTTTGTCCCTTATGTCCTTACTCTTCACTTGAATAACAAATTCTTTAAATTCCTTTATTGAACAAAGGAGTCGTCATCCATAAATTCTTTACATTCCCTAATCCTGACATCTTCATCATCAACAACATTTTCCTCATAAACAACTGTAGCATTTCCTTCCTCAAGAACAAGAGAATCCATGCCATCATTAACAATAAGGGAGGGGAATCTTTGTTGCAATTCCTCTTCATCAGGTACATGCTCTGTAGATTGTTCCTCCATCGTATCCCCTTCCCCTTCTATCTTAGCAGTATAGTCAACAAGTGGGTTGACAACATGTCCTTCAATCTTTATAGGTTGAATTGAGGGGCCTTAAGCAAGTGATTGAGTCGGTTGGCTCCTAATTTTAGCTTCTTACTCCTCCCTGGCAATCCTTCCAGCCTCCTCATCTTGTTTGACCTTGTCATGGAATTCCCCTTGCTTAAGAGCATCCGAAATTGGCATATCCCTTTTGAATGGGTCCTCAATTTGGGTATATGGGGTGACATATAATGGGTTGACCTTTAATCTTTTTTCTTCAACATTGACAATATGAATCCATTGCTTTTTTCTCTTCTCAACCATAACATCTAGTGGAAAATTCCTTATTACATCCTTTGTATACAAGAAATGATGGTAGAAACTAGATCTATTTACATTTATTCTTTCCCTGTCAATTAAGCCCTTGGGGTCACAGTTTCTCACTTTCTCCACTTTCATTTTTTAATTATTCAACATAAGGAAAAAATTATCAAGTCCCTCCTTTGAGGTGACTCTCAAATGAGAGTAATCAAATTGAGCAGGGATAAATGATCCCTTCTTTGAAACCCTAAAATGCTCTTTATCCATGGCATCCAATTGCCACATAATATCCATAAAAGACAACCTATTTGAAACACATGTTGGCAAGCAATGAGGTTGCACCAGAGCTCCATAAACTCTAATCATAGTACAATGGGAGTGGATGTACCAATCTCGCCAATTGTGGTCCAATTTTGTATTCTCCCTAAATTCCAAGAGTCTGAGAATTTCATTAATAATCCTAGAAATTTTGTACATGTGTTTAAAACCTAGATTATCCAATATTCCCATCTTCACTCCATCACAAAAGGCAGTGTTATTTGACTCATGGAAATTCTAGTCCCATATGTGAGTCCACATCTGCACTGGTAAGTCATTTCCCTATTCATTTGTCATCCTTAATTTCATAAAATTATTCCAGGCCTTGCAACCAATCCATAGCAACATATATGAATAAGCATCTAGAATAACATGGGAAATAATAAACATTTGGCTCCTTCAACTCCACCAGTTTCTTGTGGATTTCCTCAGCGAGATAAGCAACATAGTCAAAACCTCTATTTGAATTATTGTTTTGGATATCCATAGCCAAAACCATTAAATGAACATGCATTTTTGGATCATATTTCCTTCCAAGAATCTAACATACACCATAGAAAGTGTTTTTGAAGTAATCTTCAAATTCATCACAACAGAAAGGTTCAACTTATTTTGGAGTAAACCATACATATTTCTTCCCCAAATCTCTTCTCCTATGCCTTGGTAGCACACGACATCTGTAACCATACTTTTCTCATTCATATTCTTGATACAAATAATTAAAATGGATGGCAACAGTAGTAGAAGTGTTTAACCCAAATACTTCCAAAATTTGACGCCTGGTGATGTCCAATATTGGAGCTCCTTTCACACTTTTAATAGTCCTTTCTTGAGGGTCATAGTATTTGGCTATTTCTTTAATCAAGTCCACTTCCACAAATACTTTAGGGACAATGAGCTTCCCGAGGTCACATGTCCACAAATGGCATGCTCCAGATGAGGAGAAAATCTACCCCTGTATGCATACAGAAATAATTCCCAACCACTCTATGGCAACACAACCTCACCAATCCCTCTAGCCCAATCCTGCATATGGTTTGTGATACCCTCTCCAGTAGCCCTCTTTCCAACCAACTTGCCTCCAGGGAAAAGCTCCAACAAATCGTCCTCCATGAAATGAGCATAATCCCTCTTCACACCCTTAGCTTTTGTTTTAGTTTTTGAGAACTCTGGTTTAGCCTTTTCTACTATGGTTTTAGTCCTTTTGGCCTTAGGTTTTTCCTTAGAAGGCTCACCAGATTGACTTATTTTGCAATTCCATATAGAACTAGGGTTTCCTAGTTTTGGTTTAAAAACTAGGGTTCTAATTTACTCAATGCTTTTAGTAGAATTATGCAAATTCTTCAACTAAAATTAAGTAAGAAAACCCTACATAAACCCTCCCAATTCACCTAAGGCCTACTGAATTTTTCTTTGAAAATACAATACACAAAATTGTAAAAGCCCTAACTCAAAAACCCTCAATCCACTGGAAATTCCCTTTTCAATTTTCCATATTACTGAAAAAATCATGCAAAAGAAGATAAAATTCAACTCACCTGGGAAACCCTAGCTATTTTGCTCTTCAAATTTTCTCGGCTTTGATTCCACTTGTGTCTTCATCTTCAAGTTCTTGTTGAAATGATGAAAAAATACACAATTCACTCATTTATGGTCCTTGGGATCGAGTAGATATTCCACTAATGGAAAAAGATGGCTCACGTGAGCGAAAAGGATGCTCCTGTTAGATATCCATTCAAATTTAAATTCCAATTGTTGATCTAATTGTTTTACAACAAGATCGACGGTTATCACATGTCCTTCACACATTACTTTTTTCTTTAAATCTCTCAAACATGAAGTCATGATGTGAAGGAAGGATGCGATGAACTATGGTATTAACATGTAGCTACCCACCACTAACTTCATTTTGGAAACCATCACATATCGCCTTTTAGTCTTTGGCTGAATGAATTGAAGATGCAATGTTAAGAGTTGATGCGATGCGAAGAAACTTAAGACATCACACATCACAAATGAATCCTGGGACTATTGAGATGAAAAAATGATGTGAAGGATTCTTGCAATGGAAGGAATATGAACAATAGTATATCCTTTATCTTTTCATCGCACATCGCACTTAGCATTTTACCCTTCTGATTCATAACTGCAATGCACTGAAGTGATGCGATGAACATTAGAAAATGGCTTTAGAGCGCACATCACTCTTTTCTCTTTACTTTGAAGAGTGTAATCTACGATACAAAGAGTATACGTGATGCACTTGTAAAGAATATCCTTTTGGCATATTCTTTCTCCATCTCCTTCTTTATGTCCATCTTATATCGCATTTTGATGTTGAGGTGATAAGTTCATTTGTGCTCAATGCAAAGAACTTATGCGATAGCGCATATTGTACAAACAATTTAGCAATTAGGGATACAAAATGCGATGCAAAGGACTATCAGAAATGGAATGAAATTCAAACATGTGGTCGTGATATGAGATCAAAAGATCTATCACACATCACAGTTAGGAAGCAAGTGGGAAAAGATGAGTGCGTTGTGAAGGATTAGCAAAGAACATTGCACATCGTGCAAAAGGGTTGAACGAGTATTAACCAAAATGTGATTCATTGGAGACATGCAATGCAAAGGCATCACATAGCACAATTAGGCAAACAATGGCCATGAAGCAAAGCATGATATGAAGAAGGCTTGTGATGGAACAATTTAAGTGGTTTTATTTGTACACATGATGAATAAGTTGTTTTGAAGATGGGGCCGCCTAGGTAACATGGGTTAATCAGGACTTTATAAAACCTCAAGGCATAAACCAAACTTAGGATATAGGAGAAATATTTCAAGAAAACATAACCACTCGAAATATTAACTTCATACCATAATAAAAGGATTTTCATGCAATGGGACAAGTTGGTTACGGTAGGCATAAGGGGTCAGTCAACATATGAACTTAATGACTCAAGTGGTAACTTAAATGATCAAAGACTGACTACAATAGGTCAATGATGAAAAAGACCAAAAGTATCAAAGGTACAAAGAGTTAAGGTTTTTCTATGATAGATTGATAAACCCTAAACACTATAGCATAAACCCTAACCATGGAAAGACCAATAAAACTTAGGTAATAATGGAATGAATATAAGAAAACCACAAAAAAATTGAATGGTTTTATCACCTCTCTCTCTGAGGTCTCTCCCTCCCACCCCCTCTCTCTCAAGTCTCTTGCTCCCACCCTACCTAAACATCCTCTTATAGGTCTCCTCCCACCCTACCCAGATAACCCTCCTCAGTCTCCCTCTATCCCTCCAATCCTCTCAAGTCTATCACTCCCACCCTACCTAACAACTCTCTCTCAAGTCTCTCCCTCCCCATCTCGCCGAGTCTCCTCCCAATTCTACCCAGATAACTTCTCCCTCTCTCTCTCTCTCTCTCTCTCTCGCCTCCTCCCATCCATATCCTGCACCACCTCAAGTTTCATCCCACCCTACATAAACAATCCCTCTCAAGTCTCCCCCATCCCTCCAACTCCTCTCTCGCATATCACCCCACCTCACTTAGATAACTCCTCTCCTCGCTAGGGTCTCACTCCCTCTATCCCTCCCACTTCCCCTCTCTCTTAGGTCACTCCCTCCAGAACCCTACCTAGTGGATAACTCTCTCTCTCCCACCTCCTACCTAGATAAAACTTCCAATCCTCCCTCTATCCCTCCCAACCCTCTCTCTCAAGTCTCTCTCTCCCACCCTACCTAGATAAATTTCTCTCCCCCTCTCTCTCTCATGTCTCTTCCTCTCATCCTACCTAGATAAATCTCTCTCACTCCCTCTATCTCTGAGCTCTCTCCCTCCCTCTCTCCCTCTCTCTCTCTTTTGTCTCTCCCTCTATCTATCCCTCCCATCGTACCTAGATAACTATCTCTCTCTCACTCCCTCCCTCTCTTTCTCGAGTCTCTCCCTGCCACCCTATCTAGATAACTCCCTCTCTCGCTCACCCTATATATATTATAATTTAGTATAATATAATATATAGTATATAGTATATAATATATAATATATGATATAATATAATATAGTATATAATATATAATATATAATATATGATATAATATTTAATATATAGTTTATAATATATAATATATTATATATACTATATATAGTATATAATATATATTATGTATTATTAATATAATATATTTATTATATATTAATAATACAAATTATTTTAAAAATAGTAAAGATAACGGATATCTGTTCAAAATGGATATCCATTCTGAGCGGGTTCCTATTTGAAATAGATATTCATTTTGTCTAACAAAATTAGCACCTTTGGGATTTCCCTCGAGGTTTCCTTGGGATTTGACTTGGGAGTGCCATACTCGAAAATTCAACTATAGAAATATGTTTAGAAAATTTCCTTTGTTTTCCAGAGTTTTCCCTTGTGGCTAACAACTTTTTTATTTGAATTTGATGAAATGAAAAGGGTTTATTGAGAAAATTGTCAGCTTTCCACCAATATAAGATATGCCTTAGTTTGAATTTAATAGATAATTATTATTGATTTTCTACATGCATTATGACTAAATTATTGATTAATAGGCTAAAACCATCTATAATTCTCAGACAATTTCACATTTTTTGAATCCCACAAACAAGTTTTATTATTTTAAAAAAAATCTAATAAGAAATTCATAGCTAATTATTTACTTGCAAAAAAATTACAAAAAAATGTGACACATTTGGACATGTGTCCTCTACTTATATTGAAAGTTTCAAAAAAAAAAAAAAATTGTACTTAGGTTGATTAGGCATACTCCTATTTTTTTCCTAAAAATTTAGTACTACTACATTGAAATTTTAAATTTTAACCAAATAGATTTCAGCTTCAAATAAGCTTGAGATGACAAATCTATTGTTGTTTTTGGGCAGTCATCCCAGTTCCTTCATTATCCATTCTGGTAGGGTTCTGCTAGTTTGCTGCTGATTTTCTGCCTTTCTGCTGTATGTTCCTTATTAGGTGGCTTCCACTCCACGTTGTATATGAGTCCATTTTCCATTCACTTTATCTTTCTTTTTTGAAATTAGTGCTGAGGTGGTTAAACATGCACTGCTACTTCACCAAATCCACCATCTGAACCACCTAATTTGTTCATCTATTGTCATTTTCAATGACATCAGCCACAACCAGAAGTTGTAGCTGGATTGCCCGTCTTAAATTTACCTACTCTGCAAGACAGCCACCTCCTAAGGTGGTAGAAATGGAAAATGGTTGGTGGTATAATTAAATCTTACAAATTTAAGCTTAAATTATTGTTAAATCTCAAGATTATTTGTTGAAGTTCTTTATTTCATTTTGATGATGGATCACTGAGTGTGATCCAAAACGTCGATGCAAAAATATTGACACAATCTAATTCACAATCATTCAACAATAATCTTTATGAACTGTAAAAATTTGTTATCATTAAAAAGATTATTTGTGTTCACACTAAACAAGTTAATTTTTTATTTAAAATAGAATTAAATTAAAGATTATGTCAAAGCTCTCACTTTTGAAGGGTCCTACCCATGTAGGAAGATAAAAGGAGCCAAGTTAGAAGAAGGCACTACATTGATGTGAAGCACCAATAAGGAACATACAGCAGAAAGGCAGAAAATCAGCAGCAAACTAGCAGAACCCTACCAGAATGGATAATGAAGGAACTGGGATGACTGCCCAAAAACAACAATAGATTTGTCATCTCAAGCTTATTTGAAGCTGAAATCTAGGCCTTATCCTTTGATTCAATCAAACCAAGATACTTTTTTATTCAACTAAAAAGTTGGACCTGTTAACTTCTTCAGTGGCCGGCAGAAATTACTAGTGGTGCCAGGCGAACTCTGAACTTACTAATATAAGCCTTTCGAATTTCAGCTCCATATAGTCGTCAAAATATGACCTGTAGATTATATTCAAGAGTTATTTACTTGCACAAAGAGCCTACGTCTATCACATTAATTTGTCTACTTATTAACATTCCATATAAAATTGTAACAAATCTTCCACATCTTCTTACACTATTCAAAAATATCTGTTTTGTGCTGCACAAAATGCCTCATTGTTCAAAACTTAAAAAGGGTGCAGCACCAGGTCAATAGGAATTAAGTACTATCTATTAATATAAGATGGCAGCCTTAAATCCATAAAATTCATTAGCTCCCTTCCCATGTAATCTCTCTCTCTGGTTTCCCCGCAATGAAAGTAGTCATAGTCTATTTGTTAGTGTCACATCCCTACCAGATGCATCCAGGGTGGATATCGGAGAGAACAAAATAAACTAAAGAAATAATGAAAAAATAAAGAAAAAATTAATAGGCATGGTCTAGGATATGGGCCTGTGGTGAGGGCATTGAATTGGAGAGGATTCTAGGGAAGAAGACAAACCTGTAATGTAAGTATGGTAGTTCTTAAATGTCATTAAGAAGGAATGGGCACAACTGATTAATATGGTATGGAATGAATGAATGATTTTTAATGACGTTCACAAGACCATCAATCTGTAAGATCCAAAGTCGAATCTTTAAACATTTTGAAGAATGATTTTTAATGGCGACCCTTGACTTGGCACGGGAATGACAGGTCAAGTGGGAAAAACTAAACGCAGGCAAACTTTAAACCCTCGGACCTCCCCCCTTAGTTTATTATTCAAGTTTGGTTTATAATTGTAAGAGACCTGGTGTCTCTAACCCTTGCAAATAGATAAACAAATGGTGCAAATTTGTTTTGTTTTGAAGTTTGCAATTTCTATGTGTTTTTGAGCAATAAATGATTTATTTGGAATTCTTTATAAATATTGCCAGGCAAGATGAAATGCAAGGAATTGCAAACTAAGAACAATATAAGCTGAATGAGGGTTGCAAACTCTTTAATTAGATAATAGAGATATTACAATTAATGATTTTCAACAAGACATACCCGAAATTGCAACCTCCAATCTTTATTTGAAATCTGGAATTTTTATTTGCAGCCTTCAAGATGACTGATTTTTGGTACAGCCAGCTCTAGAAATTCGTTTCTTCCCACCATAAATTGCTGTACATGCATCAAGGACCCTAGCCGCCCCAAGTGGAGAAGAAATCTGCTCAAGAGGTTGGAAGTATCACTGTAGCGCAAGTACTGTAGCGCGACACTATTCACGTTACTGTAGCAGCAAGACGATAACCTCAAAATGTGAAGGCACAGCAGCAATAATAAACATTCTTCAATGTATCTTCAATGCCTTTTAAATCTGCAAGTAGATATTCTTTGAAACCCTTGAATAATTGATATAACTTCTTCCAATGATGCACAATTTTGACTTCTAGATGAAGCCAACCCGATAAGCTAACTTCAGCTGGTCTTTCACAACCTCAGAAAGCTTGACTCTGAAGAGGGAACGTTCTCCAAAGCCTGATTGCAGAAACCCTTGTTTCTCCAACTCCAAATGTTCTCAGAGAGAAAAGACAAATTCAAATGATCATCAATAATGAGTTCGATTTGCCTTCAAGAGAAATATATAACTTTTCCTCAAAAGTTCGACCCTTTTCAAAAAATCAACTTAATTGCATTTAATAATATAATAATTCGCCCTTTTAGAGACTTAGGCAAATTATTAATAAATGGCGTCCCTTTTTAAATGAGTAATAAATACTCATTTAATAATAATATCTCCCTTACATTATAAAGTTATAAAATACTTTATAATAAGCCATTTAATTAATTAATATTTCCTTTTAATTGACTTTATAATATAAAGTCATAATAATAATTATTTAATTATTTATTAAGTCTCTGTAATTCTTCATTTGCTCAACAACTTTTGTCAGAGCTAGATTGACCCGGCCAGTGAGCGGTGCACACTTGAAATAGTAACCCACTGGTGTGCAGGCTTACTATAAATGGTAAGTGCACGAGATATCACTCTGTGAGCCCACCTTAGAAATTAGAGCTTGAGATCAGCTAATTGGAGTGTGTCAGAACTTTGGATAATTGCCATGGATAACCCTCTAATCAAATCTGTCAGCCTACAAGTGTCAAAATGATAGGCTCACTCCTCAACAAACAATGTCAGCTAAAACGGGGACATTACAGTCTGCCCTCCCTGAAATTGCTTGTCCTCAAGCAATCTCTGCAAATAAGGACGCACCGCACCACCTGGATCCCAAGGATAGTGCTGGACAATGTTCCTGCTAGCCACAATTGTCTCCTGTAACTCCCACAACTGATCAACTAGAATAGAATACCATCCCCTATCAACCTCAGTGTTGTCTGTCATAGGATCAAGAAACTCACGAGGAAGCAAGTCAAACTGCAAGCAACACTTACTCCCAAAAACTGCACGAGATATACTATTATCCAACATATCAAGCACGTGCATACTAGAACTGTGCACCTGAAACAAAGCGTGTACGTGTGGATCAAACATGAAACCATATACACTCTGCACCGTGTACTCACTGTGAAACTCCTCGGAAAGCTGAGTCTGAAATCCCAGTGCACAAGTAGGATCCCAAACACTATCATCACTCTTCCCACTAACGAGAGAGATAGAATGGAGGCTCCCATCTGTAATCCCCCTCAACACATATTTCTTGCCCTATACCTCAAATCTCATCTCCATTTTAGGCAAGTTGAGGGTGAACACACTAATGTCCTGAAGCCATCTCATACCCAACACTAAATCCATCCCACCCAGGTTGACCACATAAAAGTCTGCCTGCAACTCATAATCATTTAGCATGAGGGTGAGATTACAAATTCGTCGGGTGCAAGTGAGGGTATATCCATCTGCCACCCGAAATCTGAATCCAGCGAAGTCCTCTGTCTGGAGTCTGCATCTGCTGACGAAGCTCTCATCAATAAAATTGTGTGTGGCTCCGGTGTCAAGCATAGAAATACATCGTTGTCCATCCACTAATCCCCTAAACCTGAATGAATCATCTCATACACTAGCAGATAATACCAACGGGGACAAGTTGGCATCGGGCCCAAACTCCATAGAGGCATTCCCGGCCTCCGCATGTTCTGAAACAACCTGCTGGTCTGAATCCTCAAACTCAACATCTTCATAGTAAACCCACATGGCGCGGTTGGCTCTACCCTTTGGTCTCAAAGGACAATCATGCTCCTTGTTGTAAGGTTCTCTACACCAATAACAAAGTT
>VDFB02120500.1:0-24510 GCA_007258455.2 Sequoia sempervirens | reverse complement strand
TTTTGGGTGTTATATGTATGAGAAATAATATCATTACTAGATTGTTGCAACACATTGGTTTTAGGGGGGTAGAGGGTGTATCAGGGTTGGTTGGAGGGGTGAATTTTATGTGAAGTTGGGTAAAGAATAAGTTGAGGTTGTTTTTGAGTTTGATGTTTGTGTGAAGGTGGATAGAGAATTAGAGGGTTGTTAGGATGTCCCAAGGGGTATGTATGAGGTCCATTGATCGAGGGGGATCTAATGGACACTTGTACAGTCATAACCTCAACGGTCTTGGTTTTATGGAGCTCTAAGGAGGGGAAATCAAGAACCACTTGTTTATGGAAGTAATATACTTTATGATTGTTGTCATTTTCTAGCACCATGATATTCTACTTAGAAGGAGAGATTTTAGGAGAACAAAAAACCACATGTTCATGACAATTAAGGTTTGGTTCATTCAAAATAACTTCATCACAACCAAGGGATTTATTAATGGTTGAATGTGTTTGATTATTGATAATGGGGAGATTAAGGGAAGACTTTATGCAATCATTCGGTGTTGGTAATGTCTCATTCTTTTGTGCCATATTATCTACCCTATGAGGAGAGCTTGTAATATGTTCATCTACAAGTGAAATGCGCAAAGTAGCTTCATAGCAAGTGGGAGAGACATCAAGAGAAGAAATATCATCACATTCTTGTTTTTCAATGATTGGCTCCTTGTGTTTATTTATGATTTCTTTGATGGGGGAAACATTAGGAAAAGGAGCAAGAAGATTCGCATGTTTATCTTTGATTACCTCCCTTTTTCCAATAATGTCTTCCAAAATAGGGGAAGAAAAATAAAGAGGATTGTCATAGTTCTTAAAGATTTGATCATCTAATGTCAACATATCCTCCTTACAAATAATGTGATTTCCATGATTACCCACAAAAACATTCTCACAAATAGGGAAGGATTTGGGAGATGAATCTATGGTCTCATCATCATGTTGTGTTGTGTGATCATCATGATTACTTAGTGTGATGTCCTCTTCTATAGTAATGTTATGTCTAATAGGAGAGATAAGAGGAGAGAAACAACTCAGATTGTCACAACTCTCATCAATTGTTTCTTCTAGCACCAAAATATTTTCTTCACAAGTGTGAGAGATAATAGGAGAAGAAAAAATGTAAGCGTTATGAATATCCAAGGTTTCTTTTAGTAAACCAACCTCATCCACAAAAGGGGAACTAGGAGAGGGATCTATGATGAACAAGAAGAGAGGGGAAAGGACCTCATATTCATATGGTTTTAACAAAAGTTGTTTACAATATGCAATAATATCTAAAAAGAGAACATGCAAAATAATAACTATAGAATTTTGTAATGAAAAAATGATGGAATGATTAATCTCCAATATTGAAATGTAACAATGCTAAAGAAAACATGCTAATGAAGAATAATGTTTCAGATTTCAAAGATGAAAATTGATTGATTATGATATGCAACAAGATGAGAATGCAAAATTGAGAGTGAAACCATGCATGAAATGAGCTAATTAATGTTAGATTTTATGAAATTCATGATAAAAAAATGTAACTAGCTGATATAGGTAGGTTAAGGCACCAAACAGAAGCTAAAATATAGAGTTCTGAGTTTTGTACAATGCTATTTCATGGTTAGAAGGGAATGATTCGCCTAGGGTGGCGAATGAGTCCCAGTATGCACTTTTTTCAAACTTTTCAAAAAAAATTTGATTGATTTTGATGGTTTTAGAGTGCTATGATGTAGAACTAATTGAAAAATTCATAATTTCAGAGAGTGTAAATGAACTTAGATGCCAAAAATGCAACCTAAATGCACTTTTATATCATGCAAATGAATTTTGATGCAAGTCCTAATGCAATAGTAATGGGAAGCTTGTGATCTATGGATGATGAAAACCAAATCAAAAGAGAAAAGGTTCTAAAAAAGAGTTTCAATAAAATGAAACGAAGAATTTTGGTACTCAAAACCTTCCTTGCTCTTTTAGGGTTTTTCACCTAAAAGGGGAAAGATGGACCAAAATGCACAATGTTTCAATCAAGATTAATGTAAGGATGGATTGGATATTGATGTGAAGTTTGTTTAGATGTGTTTGAATGTTTACAAATGAAAATAAATGAATGTAAACTAATCTAATGCATGATGCTAGAAAACACAGTGTTGATTGCAAATATGAACTAGAAACCTAAACAAATGAAACAAAATTGATGAAACCCAATGTATGCACCTAGCTTACAAATTATTGTTGCTGGAAGGTTTTGAATGTTCCTTAAGTCACCTAATGGCAACTAGGGATTGATTTGCCATAAATGGTGAATTGGGTCTTGCTTTGATGAAAAGTTCTAGAAACATGCTTCTAATCGAATTGAGAGTTGAATTATGAAAAATTTCACTTTTAGGCTCTTACAAGGGACTCCACCACCATGCATGGAGAATTATTCTCCCATAGAACAATTCTTAAAAATTCTATAATTGGTTATGTGGGGCTAGATCTTACACTTTTGCTTCCCATGTGCTCTCAAAATTGTCGTATTCAGGTCTGAAAGTGACTTTTTGTTGATATTTTGACTTGAATAATGAAGAGATGACTTGAACGACTTTTTAACTTGATCTCTAATGATCTCCAAGCTTCTTAGAGACCTAAATTTTCAAATAAACAAGGAGAGAAGAAGAAATGTTGAATGTTAGGGCATGGGGGTTTGCCTTGGTCAAACCCCTTTTAGGTAATTAAACCAAAATGATGAAAGAAAGCAATAAGAAATGAAATTATGGAGTTTATTACCTTGCCATGATGTTGATCTTGGATTTCTATAGCAATGGAGGAAGATTCATCCCTTGAATGTCCTTAGAAACTTTCTCAATGACTTGCAAAGACAAAACCCTAAGTTGCTTGACTTGAGATGGAAGATTGGTGGATGAATAATCAAGAATGGATGTGAATTAGGTTAATGAATGTGAAAATGAGTTAAAATATCTATATTTATAGGTAATTCACCTATTTCACCTGTTAATACCTCATCATAGGTTGACATGAAGCAAAATTAAACTTAAATTTCACTTTTTTCCCGCTTAAAGGTTAAAATTGAGCCAAGGGACCCTATTCACCACAAATGGTGAATGGGTCCCACCTGGATGGGGAATGATTCACCATGCATGGTGAATGGGTCCCATAGGGCCAATTTGATAGCCTCAGATGCCAAGAGATAAGGAAATACGGCCCGAAATGCAAACCTTGGAAAAAGTATTTGATCAATTTAAGCTCCTCCTGTGGATGCACAATAGGGGCCTCCATAGTGATGACATGTAAATGTAAAATAGGGCTTGGGAATGTTGTAGAAATCAATGTGAAAGTATAATTAAATATAGTTTACAACACTAAAATGAGGTCCACGTAGCCTAGGAACACAAAAGAGCTAATGTGAATGTGAAAGATACATTAAAACACTAGTTTAACATTAATTTTAATTCAAAAACCTTCTAGATTGATGTAACAATGTTACTAAACACATTTTATAACGTTAAATTAGATAGAAATATGTTAATTAACTCTAGAAAAACATGAAAGTTCTTTAAAAGACTTTACAACACCTTTACAAGACATCGTTAAAAGCATGTTATTTGATTTGCAAGGGTCCAAGACCTAATGGATGCATAAATGCCCCACAACACTGGATTAATACCTCATTAAGTCCATTTCTACCGCAATCAACCTACAGTGCAACCTTTTCTATGGCACACTCCACTCACCACTTCTACATGGAGTCCCTTTCCTACCCCCACTGACTCCTAGCATGACATTCCCCTTTCTCCCACGGAGCACCTACCAACGAAACATCATCCAATAATACAATGATTTTCATTCCATTTTCTTCCTCCGACATGAAAATCTCAACAGAACTTATCAGCTCCACCTGAGTTCTAAAACAAATGATCAGCGCAACAATGGCCAAAGGCTCAAAAGAGGAAAGAAAAGATGTAGTGAATCCCGGTCGAGCCATGCATACAAAACCTATTTAATGAGGTTCAGGGGTCATTAACATTTTCAACCATGAATCCTAACATAACCAAACCACAAGGGAAGATGCAACTTGAGGATTATATAATCCATGTTGTAGGGATCGTGCTACATGCAGCTCAGTCATAAGATAAAGTTGAGCTGATGGAGGAGACTCAATGGGTGGTGACTACAAATTTTTTGAAGCATAGTTGCCAACTAAGAAAGTGGGAAGAGGATCTCAAGAATGTTAAGGAAAGAGTGAAGATCCTATAGAAAAGGGAAAAGGCTAGGGATGTTGAAATTGCACGCTTGTCTTAGTAAGCGTAGGAGGAAAATGCCAAAATCCAAGAGGAACTTGAAGGGTTCGAGTCCTAGGATCCCAACCTGGTTACTAGACTGTAGTAGAAAAACTAGGAGCTCCAAGACCAATTGGCTCAAGTAGAGAGAGAAATGCAAGAGAAGAATGAAGAGCTTTAGGGTCAAAGATCCCAATTGGAGCAGTAAATACAATAGAGGGACAAGGAGCTCCACGACCGACAACCTGAATTTAAAAAGGAGATCCAAGAATTAAAGCTCTCCCTAGAAAACGAATCTAGAACCCAAGGTCAAGATGAAGAGCTATTGTAAAGCAAGAATGTCGAGTTGGGAACTCTACAATAACAACTCACTACAATAGACAAGAACATTGAAGAGCTGAAACAAGACATCAGGTTTAAAGCTCAGGTGGAGATGGATCTTTTGAAAATTCCTTCCCAACCCCTTATTCCCCAATCAGATCTCATTTCAATGGCTCAACAATTATGTGTCTCATACTAGGACAAAGTAAAATCTTTCTATTTGACCATACAACCAACACTCCAATTCATGGTGGATGCAACAAATTTAAGTAGGGAGGTGTGTGGAATGATTGAGAAGGTTCCACAATTCATTACTGAAAAGGTGCCTGAGGTTGAAAGGTTTCTGGATAAGTTATACACTATGGAAAATGTAGACTTGGTAAAGGAAGGGATTGATGACTAGAGGTCGGTAGCCAAAAAGGTGAAAGAGTTCATTCATTGTCATGTATCCATTCTCCAAGCTAGCAATTGCTTGGTAATAATGAGTCAGACCATGAATAATATGTGGATGCAATTCTCCAAATTGACTCAAATGGGCTTGCCCTCCCCCTTTCTTTCTGATGATTTAGTGGCCACAGTTGAGCACATTGTAGAAAATATTGAGGAAAAGCAGTTGGATCTATCTACTTTCCAATCATTCAATCAACCTACCATAGCAGTGGACATTGAAAGCACCACTCATCCAATAGTGCGGCTTCTTTTTCAGGTTGAGTTCTAGACAAGGATCTCTATGGAGCTAACATTCAAAGAAATTATTGATCCACATGAAGTGCAAGAGAATTTGCATGCCTTACCGATGCCATACGAGGCTGACTGGCTACCTCTATAGATTGCACTCTCAAAGCTTTGATTATTTCCCAATGGATAAATTTTTGGTCTTCAAACCAAAAATTTTGGGTTCTCATTCTGTAGGTGAAATGCCCCTGATAGTTTCCAAAAGCTATGGATGTAAAATTCTTAAAGCTCCCTTCATATGGTTCTTTTTTATTTTTCATCAGCCCTGACCCGTGCTTCATATGTTTGAATATTTTTGGGCCCCCTTTTGTAGTGCCTTCGTCCATTTGCACCACGTGTCAGCTATGCTTGCATTTGAAAGTTTTCTTCCCTTGTTCCTCCTTCAAGATCCACCCTAGTGCCACGTGTCTACAATGTGTTCCTTTGAGGATCCTCTCTCCTTTGTTTCTCCTCTGAGCTCTGCCCATGTGCCACTTTGCATCCTACCACAATCACCTTTCTGGGTGGGCCTTGCAGTCAAATCTTAATGCATTCGTTGTGCCACATGTATTCTCTGCAGGGATTTTGATCGCAAGGGAAGGATGAATGAATGTGAAGCCCCGTCATTGCGCCATGTGTCCTAATCAACTCTGTGGGTGGGTGACACATGTCATCTAGAGATTTCTACTACTTTCATTTTCAGATGACATTAATCATTGCAAGAGGGTGCATTTTGTTTGAGGCAATTGAATACCATGTTTTAGAATCTTTCTATTGCAATGAACTTAGAGAGTCATTGGAATGGGTGGCATAGTCTATGCCTAGGGAATCTTTTCAGTTATTGACTTTGAAGCGGTGGAGGGTTCTACTTATACAACTTTGATGCTCTGAAAAAGGGTTCAGAAAGTACACAGAAAAGGAATGAAATATTGGAGGACTTTGTATTGTTTTTAATTATTGTATTAAGACTCATAGACTTTGCCAATTTTTTTAACCTCTCTATTTCTTAGTTAATTGATAAGACATTATACTATGCTATTTATTGTACTGATTAGTTTATTTGCAAGACTTCTATAATTTCAATATAAATTTGTTGATTTAGATCATGTCTTGAAATCTTCTTGTTTAGTAAATGTGTGTGGAAGCTATGTTATTTTATTTGGTGGACTTATTAGGTTTTTCATCTATGCCTTTTGTTATTTTCAAACATGCAGATTGCTGAACAAGCCCTTAAATCTCATCTGAAAGGAAGATTTCCCATGCCTATATACTTAAGTTTTTGCGCATCGCCTTAGATTAGATTTTATTTTAATATATTTGCTTACTTATCCCTTTCCAACCCCCCAGTACATGGAAGATCCAACTTCTTTAAAACCCAGAGGTTACTCAGTTTAGCGCAATTGGTCCCCCCATTAATCGAGTTTCCCATAAGGTTGTTTTCCTATAAATTTTAGGCATCAACAAAACTCATGTATACTACACATTGTATGTGAAAAATAAACCAAAATTTTCCCTAATTTACCTTCCACACATCTTCGGTATATCAATTGCACACCAAGGTGTGATTACTAGTTATATTTAATATTAGTTTAATCATAAACAAAATTTAATAGAAGTTGTTTTGATATAGAATGATAAAATTCATCATAGTTTTATTATTTAAAATGAAATAACATGTATATATAAAAATATACTATAGAAGTATTTTTTGGCTTTATAAATTTATAATTGTATTATATGCAAATGACATAACAAAAATAACATGAAATCTACATTACTCATATCGAATACATGAAAACCATATAAATATTATGTTTGATATGTTGATAGATTGGTTGTGTTTTTTCATTAAACTAACATCATGATGGTAAGATTGAGATGGAAAATGCTCAAATAAAGACCATAAAAATTACATAATATTAGATTCCGAAATGGGATGAAATGCATCTCAATTTATAGACTTTCAAAATAGAAAAGCAAGGGCCAAGATGCATTGGTTAATGGATAGCTATAATTTATTGAGGATTAGATTTTGAATTAAATTTGTAGTCATGTGAAAAGTATTTTATGAGGTGTAAGAGCTACGTGTAAGGAATGAAAGGACCACAAATTATGAGAGTTCTCAAGCAATGAAAAATTATCAAATATAAAAAAAATATTGATTAAAAAAGGGTAGCTCTAGGATTAATGGTGGGGATTGGACATAGGAAATGGTGGACAGATAAAGTTCAATGGAATATTTGAAAAAGACATCTTTGGAAGAAATATTTGACTTTTAAAAATGAAAAATTTCTCTTTTTGCGCACTCCCAAGGAGGTGGAGAATTTAAAATTAGGATTTATTTGAAAAGGGAATCTTGTCACATGTGCACAAAATTAGAGATTAATTATCCTAAATCAATTAATTAATTAGGTATTGATTAATTGATTTAGTTGGAGGATTTTTGGGATAAGGTTAAGACAATTAATTAAGGTGGGGGGTAATGGTGAGAGGTTAAACTCAAGTAAATAGATATAAATTTATTTAATTAAGGGTGAGAGATACAGGTAAAGGATGAGTTAATTGATGGCTAGGAAGGGGTAAAATCAAGTGTGTTTGGGTATAAGCTAATTTAAGTGTCTAAAATAATAGTTATCATATATTATTATTTATAAAGTTATTTATAAAATAAGATTATTAGCATTTTGTAGATTTAATGGTTTTAATTTCATATTGTCATACATATTGTTGGGGTGTTTCTAGAGATACAAAAAGGATATTTTTATGAGTTTAGTTTACTTTAAATAGAAATCAAAATTGGATGCTAGCAAAATCCATACTTTATTTTAGCATACAAATTCTACCATTATCAAATATTTTGTTTCATATATTTTCTTCATGTTATGGAAAACCCTCAAGAACCTCTAGAGATCATTAACATTTCAAGAAATGATTTTGAAGTGGCCATAATAATTGTATTTCTTATAGTAAATAGCATCTCACCAAGTCAAGTCATCTATGTCTATAAATTGGAATGGGATTCATCAAACTAATGTCCAAATTTTTGCAAGAAATATTTTAACAAGCCACCATGAAATAATTGAACAAGAAAAGGAAACAAACTTAGACATATATTTTGTGTTATTTTTCAAGCTCCAATTGTTGTGCCTTATGCACACCCCATTGAAAACAAGGACCCCTTTTTTCACTTTTTATTTTGGGATTTTTTGTTTGATGTTCTTAGTCTTAGAAATGTTTTAGAAATTGAAAAAAGGTTTTGATCATTAAATTTTTGGGGTAATTTAAGGACTTTTTGAGTCTACCAGTCTACCCAACAAGAGATAGGAAATTTTCAACCTATCATCCCTCATAACTAGGATTCCCTTGTATGATAACTTGCTGCCCCATTGATGATAAGGCCACCCCAACACACTTAAAAATAATTTGAAAGAGTTTGGGACTCTTGAGCTGATGTGCAAAGGAAATCCCTTTAGAGATAGAGGATAAGACCGAAGGTACTTTGGTATCTACTTTCCATCCTATACAAGAGATGAACTATTGGATCATTGATAGTGGATGCTCTATCATATTACTGGTGACAAGAGTAAGTTTGTTAAACTTGAAAATTATGATGGAGGATGTGTTAGATTTGGTGATGATACATTTGCTAAGATATGTGGAAAATGTTCTATTAATTTTGATGGAAAGCATAATATCAATGATGTCTACTATGTTAAGGGTTTAAGGAATAAGCTTTTGAGTGTTGGAAAAATGTGTAGAAAGGGATACAATATTATGTTTCAAGATGATAGATGTTAGAACAAAAAAGGATCTAGAACTATGGTTGTTGTTAGAAGAAGGGAAAACAAACATGTTTATCAACTGAAGGGTGTTGATGGTCATTTATTTAAGAATTAGATTAATGAAAGTTGGTTATGGAACAAGAGGATGTGTCACATCAATTTTGATAACTTGGTAAGAATTAGTTTAGTTCAAGCTATAAGAGATCTACCGAAGATAACAAAGACTATCAATTTTGTCTACAAGGAGTGTCAAATTGTAAAGAAAGCAAGAAGAAGCATCAAAATAAAAGAACAATCTACTACTTGACTATTGTAATTGGTACATATAGATATTTGTGGTCTTACAATAATAAGAAGTCTTCAAGGCGACATGTATTTCATGCTACTAATTGATGATTACTCTAGAATGACATGGGTAACTTTTCTCAAAGAAAAATTAGAATCTCTAGACAAGTTAAAAGAATTTAAAGTTATGGTTGAGAATGAAATGGATATAAAAAATCAAATTTTTGAGGTCTAATAGAGGTGGAGAGTTCATCTCCAATGAGTTCAATGTCTTTTGTGAGAATCATGGCATAAACAAGCACTTGTTTTCCCCTAGGACTCCTCAACAGAATGGAGTAGTTCAAAGAAAGAATATGACTATTCAAGAAGCTACAAGAAAAATTATGAAAGAGGCAAATATATGAGAATTCTACTAGAGAGAAGCAATTCATATTGTTTTTTATATACTTAACAAAGTTCAATAAAGAAAAAAAAATACAAAGACTCCTTATGAGCTATGGTATGGAAGGATTCCTACTACAAGTACTTCAAAGTGTTTAGAAGAAAATATTATATTATAAGAGATAAAGATAGATTAGGAAATTTTGATGAAAGGTCTGATGAAAGTATCTTCCTTAAATACTCCACTAGAAGAAAATCTCACTTATTCTACAAAAAGAGATTGCGAGAGATTGTTGAGATTGCAAGTTTCAATATTGAAGAATATTTATAGAAGAATTCAATGATGATAGATGGATATGAATCATGAATCTTCTTGAAAAGAAGAAGAAGAAGAAGATACAAAAAAAGAAGTGATGATTGAAGAGGAAGAAGCTCTAGAAAAAACTCATAAAACTACTAAGTATGTGCAGAAGAATCATTCTGAAGATTAGATCATTGGATATAAGAAAAAAGGTGTATTGAAAAGAAGGAAAGTTGTTGAAGAACATGTAAATATATGTTTACTTTCTGAACTTGAACCTAAAATAGTAATTGAGGATGAAAATATGAATATTGAATCAAGGAAATGGAAGAAGAGTTGTAGATTGAGAATAATCAGACTTTGGAACTTGTTCTAAGACCAAAAAACAAAAATGTAATTGGAACTAAGTGGGTATTTAGGAATAAACTAAATGAGAATGGAGAAGTGATATGGAACAAGGAAAGGATTGTGTGTAAAGGCTACTCATAAGTTGAAGGAATATATTTTGAGGAGACATTCGGTTCAGGGGCAAGAATGGAAGCCATCAGGATGTTTTTGGATTTTGTAGCACATAAGGATTTCAAAATTTATTAGATGGATGTGAAGTCTGATTTCTTCAATGGAGAATTGGAAGAAGAGGTATACATAGAATAACTAGAAGGATTTTAGTTATCAGACAAATAGGATATGGTTTACAAATTGAAGAAGACATTACATGGATTGAAGCAAGCTCCTAAAGATTGGTATGCAAGGTTGGATAGGTATTTGATACAAGGATTCAATAAAGGTACCGTATATAGCAATATTTACTTTAATGCTAAAAAGGATCAAATCTTGATTGTGGTTGTATATGTTGATGACATAATATTTGGAGGAAATGAAGCTATGGGCAAGAAGTTTGTAGAGGAAATGTATAAATATTTTGAAATGTCTATGTTTGGGGAGATGAATTTCTTCATTGGATTATAATAAATCAGATAGAAAAAGGTATTTTTATTGCAAAATGAAAGTACGTGAAGGAAATGTTGAAGAAGTTTGGAATGAAATATTCTAAACTAGTGTATACTCATATAGTTACTAGTTGCAAGCTAAGCAAGAATGATGAATCTCCTAAGACTAATAAGAGAAAGTATAGATCAATGATTGGTGGATTTCTATATCTAACTACTACTAGATAAAATATCATGCATGTAGTTTGTCTTGTGGATGGATTTCAAGAAGATCCTAGAGAGTCACATTTTGCAACAAAAAAGAGGATATTCAGATACTTGAAGGGAACTCTGGATCAAGGCTTGGGGTATCCAAAGGATACTAATTTTACTTTGAGTGCTTACACAAATGTAGATTGGACTGGTTGTGTGGATGAAAGGAAAAGTAAAAGTGGTGGTGCATTCTTTCTTCGATGTAGATTGGTGTCATGGCTAAGAAAGAAACAATATTTAGTGCTTTTATCTATTGTAGAGGTAGAATACATTGCAACAACATCTTGATGCACATAAGTGTTGTGAAAGGAAAATGTTGAAGGATATTAGGGTAGTATATGATGAACCAATTTCTATATTCTGTGACAATACAAGCACTATTAATATTTAAAAAAATCTAGTAATGCATTTGAGGATAACACATATCTTAATGTGGTATCACTTTATAAGAGAGAAGGTTGTAGAGAATGAAGTAAAGCTTGAGTATATTCCTACAAAGGATCAAGTTGTTGATATACTCACTAAGGCTCTTCTTAAGGATACTTTGGAGTATCTTCGAGAGAAGTTAGGGGTTATTTCCCCTCCTTTGAACTTGATACATAAGGAGATGCATTAGTCTAGTGGATTTCAAGATCCATTCTTTAGTCTAGACTGATGTTGGTGGCTACCTCTCAGGGGGAGTAGATAGTAACATTGTTGGTTGTTACAGTTAGGGGGAGTGAGCATTGTCATTATGCAATGGTTGTAGATTGGTATAGTATGGTGTGTGCTCCTATGGGGGGTATACTAAGCAGTGAAGGAAATAAATTTTCTAAGAAATTGTTAGAAGGTTGATTGATGTCTGTAGACATTGAAAAATGTCTCAAATGATATCATACACTCGAATCAGGTATACTAACATCATTTCCTCTTGAAACCCATCCTCTTTTCGCTTAATTAATTAAATTAGCCTAGCTATTTAATTAATTACATCATTTTCATCTATTAACCTAATTCATTTAATTAGGTTAATTCCCCCTTTTCACGCTAAAATTTCATCTCATTAAATTAAATAAATCAAACTATTTAATTTAATTCCCTAAGTCTTCTTATTTAATTAAATAATCCTAAGTTATTTAATTAAAACTCATTTCACCTTTCTTTGATTCATTAAATTACTCAATTTAATAAATATCATTCTAATTCTTCTAATCCCTTAATTGCATGATTAAACCCTTGTTTAATTAAAAATTATCTAACTAATCTAATTTCCCTCCCACATGCAAGGGAATATTCCTCCTTTGCACATTCCTCCAAAAGGGGAATATTCTCCATGGAATATTTCCTCCCCTTTTGCACAATTAAACTTTTTTTTAATTTCAAAAATATCTTTTTCCTTCATCCATGAGAATATTCCAAATAATATTCTCTCTCCTCTAATCATTTGAAAAAGGGAATATTCTCACTTAGCTTCATATGCAAGTTAGCTTGTGACTTCTTGTGCAAGTTAACTTTTGACCTTTTAAACAGGTCAAAAGTGTGTTTGTTTGGAGGGAATGAGAACCCTTGATTAAATCTCATCTTGCATTCTCACCGGTTGATGAGAATCCATGATCCATGCCTCCAATTCCCTCCATCCTTGATTGTTGATTAGCCTTTTTATCTTAACCATCCATTTCTCATTTGATTCCCTATAAATAAAACCCTATTTGGAGAAAAATGGATCTATCTTTTTTAGAGAAAACTTATGCTATTGAAATCACTCACACTCACACTCATATTTATCTCACTCTTAGTATATTTTATTTTAAATTAGTTGCATAATAGCTTATCTTCCATTAATGGCTTCCATAATGCATCCATCTAGCTAATTAGATAATTATGGTTTGAATATTTTAGTTTAAATGTCATTTAGATTAGCTTAGCAATTGCATATCTAAATCATTTTATCATAAATCATATTAGATTAGCTTTTGCATCATACTCATTTTAGCATAAACCATGTTTTCATTCACATCTCATAACCGTTTCATTGATTATCTTCAATAGAATTGATTGAAACAACCTCACTAATCACGAGATTGGGAAAGGGTCATAGTTCCACATCAATGCAACACCACTTCCAAAAAAGGATAAATTTCAAATGGGTTAGAGTAGACATTTTAAGTTTTTTCATAATTTAGAATGCTTTGCTTTGATGAATGTTTGGTTTAACTTCATTTCAATTGATCTTGTTTATATTGAATATTAGTGGCACAAATATGCTTCGATTCTTCATGGATCAATCGTAATCAACCCATGCTAATATCTTTGGTCACATTCTGGTGCTAGGAGGGAAAAACCAATCAAACTTAATTAATTTCTATCTTGAATATATATATATATATATATATATATATATATATATATATATATATATATATATATATATATATATATATATATATTTGCTAGATAGAGCAATGTCGAAAATAATTTTAGTGATATTCTTTGTAGGGTGTCACCATACAATGACACTATTGTCATTTCAAACAACGATTCCTATTAAATGTACTGACGTTGATTAAGAAAATGATGATGCTAATACTTTTTAGAGGTATCAAATATTTTCAAATGACAATGCTCGACCAAATAGTGACACTATCATGCTCGCAATTTTCTCTTCCGAGCAACATCATAGTTCACTAGAGTGACACTATCATAAATAGCGACGCCCAACTCTAGTAAGAAATTTAACTATCATTTTTAGCATGTGTTTTAATTTTTTCACTCTATCAAATTACTCACATGCTTCTAATGTTGTTTAAGTTGTTGGACTAATAGGGTTTTGTAGGTTGGATGATACAAGGAAAAGTGAAGAAGCATTCTCACCTTTCTATCTTATAATTGTAACAAACGTTTGATGCTTTTGGGGAAATTAAAACCCAATTTTTTATGCTTTTCATCTCATGCTTTAGGACTACACTAATTTCCATTTGGGTCTAGAATGAACCCTCAAACAGGACTAAAATTGAACCCTCATTTCATCATTATCTTTTGGGTTTTAAAATTAAACAAGGCAACTTAACATTTCATTTGGTGCATCAAATGACTTCATCTTAGCTTTAGGGGTTAAAATTAATGAGTTTTTTTTGTTTTTTTATTTACATATTTGTTATTGAATGTGTATACAATTCTCTTGCACCATTCAATGATCTTGAGAAACATAAACATTCCTTAACACTTTGTATAACCACTTACATCTTTCAATTTGGACTGAAAAAATGAACCGGCCTTGCTAGTGTAGGAAAATGTGTGGTCTATGTTCTCTCCTTGTTTCATGAAAAATGGGATGATCAAAATAAAAATGTACTTCCTTGCTATTATGTATCTTTAGAGGTCCTTCCTCCCCGCTTCAAAAGGAGGGAACGACCCAAGTGGTAATGAGGCTAAGGCCAAGCTACTTTCAAGCCACTATATAAAAATGTGTTTGTGACAAAAGTCATAAGAAATAGGTACAGATGTGTCTTACCGACAAGTCTAATCTTGCTACGTGTATGGCCATCTTGTATGAAAGCCCTTATTACAAACCATTTGTTTAGAATTCAAAATCCTTAATGCTTGTTGGTGCAAGAACAATCATTCTAAAGTCACCCCACATTTGTACTATTCATTATTGAAACACAAAAATCCTTAGGATATTTAGATCTTCAGGATTTTGAAATTTGGAAGTCCCAAGAAGTGTGTCGTGGAGGGGAGCCAATGTCGCCAAATCTCTAACTATTCACATTGTCTTGGTGTTTGGAGAAATATGAGTGGGGATTCAACAAGTAGTATCTTTTGAGCCTAGGTTGTAAAATTCCTGTGAGTCATTTTAATACTTTTGTTGGCTCCAAAACATTACAAAAAAGCATCCACAATCTTTCAAAATTTCAAACCCTTTAGTCTAACCATGTATACCTCTTGAAATAGCCTTGATATTAATGCTTTTCCTAAGGATTTCTATCCTTAGAGATTTTTAAATATATTGACTTATATCTCAATCCTTATTTTACAAAGTCAACATAGGAAACTATGGCTTGAACTTCATCATTTTCATGAAATGGACATTGTGAAATTTATGATGTTTTTTACATAGACATTGAAAACTTAATCAAGACAAGTGTTTTTGGTAAAATAAATTCACTTAAGTAAGATAAATTGACAAATTTAACCCCACATGACTATTTGGAGACTGTTTTCTTCCATTGAACAATCTACTCTTGAAGGTTCTATCATTCAACCAAACTTTGAACTCATTAATGGAGAACAAACTAATATCATTAGCAGTTTGAGAAGATTCACTTTTGAATCGAAAGAAACACCAACCCAGTGGAGAAACACAAAAAATATCATAAAAAAAGAAGAGGAACATATATTGAGGTTGGAAGGCCCATATTACCACCACCCATGTGGCAATAAATATCCTAGGTCCTTTCTTCCATAAACTTAGACTTCTCTGAATGATCTCACACAAAATCATAATCCCCAAAAGAAGTTCTATAGGTTTTCACTACAAAATTAGGCATCGTAGTTCAAAATAAATCAAAAAACACATCTTGGCACTCTACCAAAATAGAAACAAGTTGTTAGTAAACTTCTATGTACATGCACTAAGGAAACATCCAGAGATGTATATGTTCTTTATGGGTCAAAACCCAAGTCCTTTTCATGATAATCAACCTATCTAGAACATTGCGTCTTTAGGATTTGAAAACTTTAGAGGTATAGGATGTTTTTCACTACCTTGGTCTTATCAAACAAAGGTTCACTCTAGGTCAACATTGGGTCAAACATTTCACTTACCCCTCCATCAAAATTTCATCCTTCACTTTACCAAACTTTGCAAAATATTTAAATACACTAACACTTTTGGACTTGGACATCTATCAAACCAACCCCTAACTTACCTACTTTGTATGTGAAATATATCATTTTCCATGCACTTAGTTCAGTTAGTTATCATATTTGAACTAGTTCATCTTGAAGGTCATAAGTCTACCCTAAATATTTCCAAATTCATAAACATCCTTTATCCTAACATCAAAACATCAAACTTGAGTCAAAATTATTGTCCCAAAATGATTGCAAAGATCACTCTCCATATCACCAACCTCTTCATCCTCCATTATCATCATTTCTTGGAAAAGACTTAGACCATCCCTTTTACCTAGATTTGAGTCAACTAGAGAGTTCAAACATTGCAAATCACAACATAACTCTCCCAAAGGTGACCCAAAATTTATGGTAAAGACAAGATCACAACACAAGAGAATCATGGAGAAAACCAAAGTCACATTTACCTCAAGTGATCCAACCCCTCTAGAATTTGATTCGAGAAGTCACATTACTCCATCAAAATAACCTTCATCACCATCATGACCATATGAGATTGAGGATGTTACAAACAATTCATCTGAACTTACTACGGAGGAAATCATGGAAAATCAAGCCTTTGAAAATGTAGCTCCAATTTCCCCATTGTTTGTTGCAAAAAAATTGACACAAGGCTTCACAACTCCATCACTAGGGATAAATCTAACATACATTCCCAGTCTTACAAAAATCCTTGCTAAGGACTTTGGCCGTACTCTTCCATTTGAAAGCAACACACTTGTGGGCACCCTTTAAACCAATCCTCCATCTCACATGACCACTTCGACACCTATCTTTGGTGCTCCTCCTATTCTAAAAGATCCCAAATAGCCATATAAACCCCTTGATCTTCATTATTCCACAAAAATCTCCACATATCAAGTACAAACCTCTTCATCCATACCCATGAGTACCACAAGTGTTTCCAACACCATGCAAGGTAGTGCAAACCAACTAGACCTAAAAGTGCAAGGAAATACCCTCATGCAAAATCAACCTTTAACACCACAGGGAACATCTTCATCTAATCCTCTCATAGATACATCAAATGAAATGGTTGCTCAAAACACATCTATCCCATCCATTATCAACCCATCTCAAAAAAATCCTTTGGTAACGAACCCTATCAACCTAGGTGGTACCTTGTCTACATCGCTTACACAAGGAAATCCTCAAGACATGGGACAAGGAAACCTTTTTAGTCAATGGACTCAAGGTCCTACTATGTCATTCCCATCACACAACCTAATTACACCATCCTCATCTTTCACAATAGTCCCCTTTACCATGAAAAATCAATCAGTATCTCAAACCTACATTTTATCCATCTCAATCTACTATCATACAAGGAATGTTGAACCAAGAGAACCCTGAACCTCTTGTCAGCAACCCACTACTCACTCAAAACATCACCATTCAAAACCCATCCCAGATTTCCCAACAACCACTTGATCCTACATTACAAGTGCATGCCTTAGCTTTGCAACAAGCACAACAAACCTATAAAAAAGTTATCCAACAACAACAAGTAGACTTAGCAGCCCAACAACAACAACAATAAGCAACCCTAGTAGCCCAACAAGAACAACAAGAATCCTTAGCATCCCAAGAACAACAATAGCAAGCAGCCTTGGTAACCCAAAAACAACAACAAAAAGCTTCCTTAGTAGCACAAAAATCTGTCCAACAACAACAAGTAGTGCTAGCAACCTAACATCAATAGCAACAACAACAAGTGGCCTTAGTAGCACAATAGAAACATCAAGCACAACAAATAATCTTAGCACATCAACAACATCAATCACATCAAGCAGCCTTAGTAGCACAACAACAACAACAACATTCCCAACAACAAGCCCTAGTAGTGCAACAAAAACAACAAGCTCAACAACAAGCCTTACTAGCTCAACAGTATGCCCAACAATAACAACAACCACAATAATAAAGTTTCTATTATAACCCTCAATCAAACATCATCAATAAAAATGTGTTAGGAACATATACATCAATATCTCAATCACCTTCATAGAATCTCACACCACCATACACTCCATACAACACCTTATCAGATTAGAATCCCGCATGCAACTCATCCATAATCCCAACATATGTTCCTCCACTGAATCCAAAAGATCATCTAGCATCATAACTTAAAGTGTTGGCACAAGAAATGTAGGACCTTCAGATGGGAAAGACAAAGAAGCCCCATACACAAAACATATGTCCTTATCCTTTCGATCAAAACATCATGATACTACCATTCCCTCCCAGCTTTGAAATCCCAAAATTCAACAAATACAAAGGGAGAGGAAGTCTTGTGGACCATGTCAAATAATTTAACATAATGTGTATGGAGGTTTTCCCAATTTCCTCTCGGTATCAAGACTTTTCAAGATATTACCGATAAATTCATCAGTCACTTCTCCTTTAATCTTGACATGGACGTAAGCCTAGAAGGATCGTATACTCTTAGACAAAACAAATGAGAAAATTTCACTAATTTCTTACAACAATGGAGACAAAGAGCTAGTAAAAGAAAATGGCCTCTTCCCAATGAACAAGTGGGGATATTCATATAAAATCTAGATCAAAATCTATCCTTCCACTTAAAATTGAAATGCATCACATCTTATGGCGAGCTTGTCCCTAGAAGCCTTAACATCGAGAGATCTCTCATGTCATAGGGAAAAACCCAAGCTTACAAAGACAATCACCCATCAACTAGTTCAAATGATAAGCCTTATGTCTGGGCTAAGAACAAAAATGTAATGAATGATGATGTGGTAGATGCTAAGTTATTCCTAAGTTCTCCTAGGACAAACAACAATCAAGTTGCTAACATTCAACCAACTATGTAGAAAACAACACCTCCTCAAAACAATCAAATCAACAATGTCGAATCCCAACAAAGACAAACCCCTAACAAGAAATGCTATGCTAAACACAAATACACACAGTTCTTAGAATGCATCAAAACCATCATGAAGAAGTTGGTAGATTCAAACCTAATAACACTTCCCAACTTTGAAAACTACCAAGAACCCTGAGAGAAACCATCTTGGTACAATGAGCATGATCTCTATGACTTTAACAAAATAAAAGGGCACAAAATGGAAAAATACATGAGACTCAAAAATATTATCTAGGATATTATAGAAAATGACACCATATCTATTGAGGTACCAACCAAGAATCAAGATCTTAATATATAAAAGAACCCTATGCCAGATCATAGCAAATGAAACAACAATGGGAAGCTAAGGATTACACTAATATGTAGCATACTTATTCCAATGTGGTCGCTTCCTATGATAGTGTCATTACTATTGTCACCACCAAAGAACCTAGTGCAGAGTGTGGAGTCAACACACAACGTGGAAAAAATTACTGTCCAAGGTGTCCCATCTCAATCTATGAAACAACCTATTTTTCCAATATAAAATCCTAGCAAGTACAATCTCCTAGATCAGCTTAAGAAGATCCCCACATAGATATCAATCTTAGAAATATTGAGGCTATCACCTGTGCATAGGGAAATCTTAGAGAAATCTTTATCAGATTCATCTATTCTTGAGGATATTGATACAAATCAATTTCAAGATATGGTAGGGAATATTTCTAATCACATCTCACCTTCTCAAAAAAAGACCTATTGTCACAACCATCTCCTAATTGTGCTTTACACCTTGATTTTTTCATTCATAAGAACAAAATCAAAAGTTTCTTAGTAGATGGAGGTGTTGGTTTGAACATTTTCACCCTTCAGTTGAGCAAGAACTTGGGCTATTCAGAGGATACTATTGAGAAAGCAAAGAGTACCAACATCAGGACATATGATGACCAAGAATGGGTATCACAAGGCATCATTGCATTACCCATCCAAGTGATACCTATCATTGTAGAAACTAAATGTCAAGTTTTAGAACTTTATCTTCCCTAAAACATCCTACTTGGTCGACCATGGATCCATGCCTTAAAAGTTGTAGCCTCATCCTATAATCAATGTGTAAATTTTCCTTTCAAGGGTAGATAAATTACTATCCATGGACATCTTTATACTTTTTACTACTACAAAAATCTTTAGGCAAAGTTATATAGGATCCCCCAAATACCCAAGAATGACGAAGAGCCTACACCTTCCACCTCATTTGTTTACCCATCATCCCTTGCATCTACCTTAGAAATGAAAACACCTGTTGTGTAGAAAATTCCTAACAACAAAGAAGTAATCTAGGATGATGGTTGTGGAAACTATAAGCTAACGAAGAACACCATTTTCTTAGGAGAGCTACCTATTTCTCCTCAATCTCATGGGAAACCCACATCTAGCAATAAAGAGCCTAAAACAATCAAGATGACAACTACTACCTTCACTAAGTGGGGGGATTTGAACCAAGAATATGTCAATGAGGAAGATGTCCCTAAATTAATTGCTCTATCAGGATGAACAACCTGTCCTCACTCTTCCCATGGAAGATGATGTGTCACCAAAAAGTGTATACTTTTCTTGATATGGGAATAATTGATGACAAATTAGACTTATTGAGGCCTTGATTTTTTGTTGTGAGGTATCTACACATCCACACTAGGTCTTTAACCCTTGAAAGTTGAATAAAATACATTTATTGATGTCTTTCAAGAGTGTTGTAAGGTGTTGTAACACATCTTCACACTTTTCTAGGACCATAATGTCATAATTTAGTTGAATAACCTTACCAAGACCTATTTCAAAATGTTGTAAAGTCTTGTAACAAACTTTCACACTTTCCTAGGCTTGCCATCAATATTTACCCCTTTCTTATACTTTAAATGGCCCCTTTATGCACTTATAGGCCTCAATTAAGTGTCTTGTTGAAGAACCTGATAAAAAACATTTAATATAGCTTAATCTCTGACATCCACTAAAAATTTTCTAAGTGGACTAAGTCGCCACCTTGGGAGACTTAGTCCCATGTGCCACAAAAATCAAAATTAATTCAAATTTCTTTTAGGTTTTTATTCTTTAAGACCTAAGGTCAGCCTATCATGAGGTATTTTCAGCAATTAATGCATAATTGTGTATAAATAATGGTTTTTCCCCTCATTTTTCAATCTCCTAACTCATCTTAAGTCATAACTCATTATCATTCATCACTCATCATGTTCTCAAGTCAAGTAACCTAGGGTTTTATCATTGCAAGTCATCAAGATAGCTTCCTAAGACATTCAAGGGAAGATTCTTCATGTTTTGCTATAGAAATTCAAGATCAAACATCATGGCAAGGTATTAAATCCATTGTTTCATGCTTCATTACATATTTTCCTCATTTTGGTTTAATCACCTAAAAAGGTGTTTTACCAAGGAAAACCTCCATGCCCTAACAATCAATATTTTCTCCTTCTCTCTTTGTGTGTTTGTAGATTTAGGAACTTTAAGGGTTTGAAGATCATTGAAGAAAAGGTTAAAGACTTGTTGAAGATATATCTTTTTTGACCTAGCCAAAATATCAACAAAAATTCACCTTTAGGCCCAAAAATTAGAGTTTTAGAAGTGGACACCTATGGGAAACTAGAGTGTAGAGTTAGAGCTTCCATTTCCACTTCAATTTTTTTAGAAATTCAGAAGTGGACTAAGTCACCACTAGTGGCGACTTAGTCCCATTGAACATATTTTTTATAATTTTTTGTAGATTTGGATACCCATTTGGCTGAAATGGGCTTCAGTGCAGTTTTCCAAAAAAAATTCAAAAGTTGACTAGGTCACCTAGTCTGGCCTCAGTGTCTTAGTTTCCTCAAAAGTCAAAATTTTTAGGATTTCAGTGGCTCCTAAAATCTTCAATTTGTTGCATAGTTCTTGTTTTACATCTTCATTTGATTGTTTATTGCTTTTTTTAACTTTTCTACATATCACACTGTGTTTTCAAACAAACTACTTTTCTTTAGTCTTGCATCATTAAATCATTTCATTTTCAAATAAAATCATTAGGAAATAATAATTAGGTGTAATACATATCATTAACATTAGTCTTGAGTGTAAACCTTTACATATTAGACCCCATCCAATTCTCGTTTTCTCCTTTTAGGTGAAAAACCCTAGGAGGAGCAAAGCATTTAGGGGTCAAACCGAAATCATCATTTACAACTAATAACAAAGGATTGCAACTAATGAAGGTAATGAGATATAACAAGAAAAAGAAGCTAGGAAAAAATGATAATGGTTTGTTGTAACCCATTGTTCCTAATAAATGACTAAAGAATCTTGGTCTAGGTTGTACTAATAGCAAGTTACCCTTATTGGTACAGGTACTTCCACTAAATGGGCTGAGGATTCCTCTTGGTTACCTACATCGCATGACCTGACCTTAGATGACTTCCCCTTTGATGTTTCCAACCTATTTTGGAATAACTCCCTTTTCATGATATGCATTACATCCTTCACCCCTAGCAATCAACTGATTGAAATACGCTTAGTGTACCCACAACTCATTGACTTAGACCCACAAGGACCATCAATTCTTGATTTATTCAAAAATGATGAAGCAATCTCAGAATTCATGAAACTTCATGACAACTTACCATGATAAAATCACAAAGAAGGTTTTAACAAAGAGCTAGACACAAGGGCATACTATGGGGAGATGTTTGAGCCCTTTAGTCGCAAAATTGATGAAATGCAACTAACATGCAAATCTTGAAGTGAAAACCACATAGTGGCACTTTCTAATCCTAAAATAGAAAAAAAAAAAGGATGTATTTGAAGGTGAAAACCTCTCTAAGGTGCCCAAGGATGAGGAATTCAATCTCTCCCTTAGTGTGATGCATCCAGAGAAGTTTGGAGTACTAGCAAAAAAGGATGCTCTAGTCAATGTGGGAATAAAAGATGCACCTAAGATCACTTTCTATGTCGAATTCTTATTGGATGAAGAACATAAAAACCTAGCAGCATTCCTGAAAGAATTTAGAACCAACTTTGCATGGTCATACAATGATATGCCAGGGCTTGATCTAGAAGTAGTTGTACATCACTTAGTAGTTTACCCTGAAGACAAGCCAGTAAATCAAAAATTAAGGAAGATGCACCCTTAGATAGCACTCTTGGTGAAACTAGAATCACAAAAGCTTTTTGACGTTGGATTTATTCAACCAATAGATTATCCTGAGTGGGTTTCAAACCTGGTACCAGTCTCAAAACCCATTGGGGGCATCAAAATATGCATAGATTTTAGAGACTTAAATAGGGCATGCATAAAGAATGATTTCCCTCTTCCTAACATCAACCTCATCATAGACTTAACAGTTGGGCATGAAATATTGTCACTTATGGATGGTTTTTCAGCCTATAATCAAATCATGATTGCTAAGGAGGATCAACACAAAACTACATTCACTTGTCCATGGGGAAACTATTGCTAGAATGTGATGCCATTTGGGCTAAAAAATGGAGGAGCAACAAATCAAAGAGAAATCACCCTCATCTTTCACAACATGATCCACAAAAATATTGAAGATTATGTGGATGATATTTTGGAAAAATAAAAGGAAAGAAGTGAACACATACAATTCTTAGGACCCATCTTTGACAGGCTTGGAGAATACAAGGTATGACTAAACCTGAAAAAAATGCATCTTTGGGTTTACATCAGGGAAACTTCTTAGCTATATCATCTTGAAAAGAGTGATAGAAATTGATCCAACAAAGGTAAAAGCCATCCTAGACATGGAACCACCATAAACATTGAAATAGATGAGAGGGCTACAAGGAAGATTGCAGTCCATCAGAAGATTCATAGCACAACTATCAGATAAAATCCATCCTTTTTCACATCTTCTCCATAAAGACATAACTTACAAGTGGGATGAGAAGTATGAGAAAGCTTTCTAGCAGATCAAAGACTATCTATTGACACCCCCAGTACTCATGCCACTCATAGCAAACAAACCATTGATCCTGTATATCTCAGCAATACCAACAACATTAGGTGCTCTTATGTCACAACATGATGAAAAATGGTAAGGAAAGGGCTATCTATTAAATCAACAAGACCTTAGTGGGCTATGAAATGAACTATTCACCCATTGAGAAAGCATGTTGAGTAGTAGATTTTTCTTCACAAAAGTTCATACATTACATGTTGTTGCATCAAATCAAACTCATTGCAAAGATTGACCCATTGAAATATCTATTATCCAAAGAAAATCTCACTTGACAAATGGCTAAATGGGTGATGATCTTAACTGAATTTTCCATAGAGTATGCAGAATGCAATACAATCAAAGGACAAGTGATTGTAGACCAACTAGAAGAGGCACCTACCTATGCAGAGAACCCCTTGATATCTGAATTCCTTGATGAATCGGTGTTCCTTATCA
>VDFB02120499.1:0-17515 GCA_007258455.2 Sequoia sempervirens | reverse complement strand
TTTAAATTTAAATCGAGGAAAGAATCTCCCTGAATAGCAAATTGTCATAACAATTGCCTGACGACTGGAATATTCCCTTTTAAATTTAGCAAATGCGTCAGTCATTATGAAGGGAATAAAAGGCATCTGCTAAAATGAGCGCCAGCCTTTTGCTATAAAACTCTGAGGATTTTCATTCTCATTTCACAAGATTCGAAGTTGAAATTTATGCTGTCAAGTTGAGTTGTGAGATTTCATTTGAGAGTTGCTGAAAGATTGAGGTGCTAAGTTCGATTTTTGCAAGAGACTGAAGTTGCTGAAAGTTGATTTCTTGAAGTTGCTGAGATTCGGAGTTGCAAGTTGCGAAGTGCTTCGAAGTGAAAGAGTTTAGCATTTTTATTTCTTCACGTGGTTGAGGTATGTATTCGAAGTTGATGAAACTTTTTATTTTGCTGAAGGTCGAAATGCTTGAGAATTAGAAAAGCTGAAATCGTTTATTTATGCTGAGAGTTAAAATGCTAAGATGGTGTGAATTCGAGATTGCTTGAGCTTTAATTTTTCGAAGTTGTTTGAAATTGCTGAGTGTTGGAATCGAATTAGTTTTAAATTGTAGAGCCTTCGAAGTTGCTGTTTTATAATTTTCGAAGTGCTAGTTTTCGATTGCTTTTCGAAGTTGCTGATTTATAACTTTCGAAAAGTTAATTTTAAATTGTTGAAACTTGCTGATTTTAACTTGTTCGTTTAAAAAAGCTCTCGGACTTATTTTAAACTCTTCGAAGTTGCTGATGTATAACTGTCGAAGAGCTGATTTCAAACTTGGTAATTTATCATTCGAAGGCTTGCTGATTTTAAATTCGAAATTGCTGATTTTAAATATTGCTGAAACTTAACACGCTTTTTCGAGGTTGAAATTGATAGAGTTAATTTCTTGCGAGTAGTTGAATATTTCTTTTGGCCGCGAGTTGTTGAGGGTTGAAGTTTAATTCTTGAAAGTCGAAGTTGGCTGCTAACGCTACTAACTTGTATTTATTTTTGCAGCCGACTCCAACCGCCAGCCGCCTCACGTGATTGTTGTTTTAAAAAGTTGATGGAGTAATGTTCGCTTTTTGTTTTGCAGATGGCAGACGCTGCTGGAACTAGCAAGGCTGCAGCTAAGGCTGCAAACAACGAAGCTGTCAAGGAGAACGCCTCCAGGCAGGCGAAAATCAAGAGTCTAAAGAAGTCTTTCATTCCGGAATCAAAGATCATCTCAAAGCATGGAAACCTGACAGATACCAATCTCGGGCCATTCAACCTCGAGGCATTCATACGCAGAATGTATGGGCAAGGTGGCAACCTTCCGACAGATGCCTCACGTAACATCGTCAAGAGTGGATTGTACAATGCAGCAGGGTTCCAACCAGCGGTCCGTTGTCCCGAGTTGATCATGGAGTGTGCCAACTGCTACAATTCTGAGGATCGGACTATCACCTCTCCAGATGGTATGATCATGGCTAATTTCGCTCCCGATGCAATTGGCGAAGCGTTTGGAATCCTTGCTACGGACAATATGTTGTATAAGTCCAAGGCCAAGGCAGATAAGATGTACGCCACCACCTTTGAGAAGTGCATGAAAAGAATAAACACCTCATGGATGCGCAAGCCAAAGCCACCTGCTGCCAGGCTACCGAAACAGATAATTTCAGAGGAGCTGAAGCAAGAGTATTGCGACATCATTATGTTGCTCAGCAGAGTCAATGGCAGCCCTCAGTCATTCATATTCGAGCCATGGATGTTCTTTTACATCAGTGTGGTGTTCGAAGGGGACGAGCAAGCAAACTGGGCGAAGATGATAAGTGATAACATCGACGAGCAGTTCCGGAACCTCAGAAGGACAAAAACATTTTACATGAGCTCATATGTCATTTACATGTTAGCTCGAATGACCAAGTATAGAGGATTGGCGTACCAAGAGCCCATTGGCTGCGGCTATAATCAATTCAAGATTCACCAGTCTTGCAGACAGTTGCATCTTACTCACACTGGTGACTTTCAGAGAGTGAATGACGCTTTTACCATGTACATCACAAGGACCCTTCAGCAAAGGCTACAACAGAGGATATCCGAGGAAGCTCAGATGCTCATCGAAGAATATGGGTGTTGGTTCGTCCAATTCCCGAAGTTCACCTATCTGAGGCTTCCGGGTTATGATTCATATGTTTACAAGTTGCCAAGGTATCCAACTAATAGAATGATATTACTCGAGTTGTCTAGGCAATTGGTGGCCTACGACAAAATTATTAGGCGGAAGAAGAAGGGAGGCTTGCATTTTCCCATTGTGTTGGGAAATTCACTCGAGGAATGCCCGACTTTACAAGCAGCCAAAGAGGCCGAGGATGAGCTGAAATTCTACAAGTTGACCCTTTATACCAGCCGACAGAGTTTTGATCCTAAGGGAATGATTGGAACGGTTCAAGGAGAAGAATACAAACACAAGGCTCACTTGGAAGACTTTTGGGCGAATGCTGGAAGCGAGGATGAAATCAGGAGAAGGATGTTTTCAAGGCTGCCCCTGAAGCTAATCAGAGAGTGTGAGGTGATTAAGGTGCCAGATCAACTTGAGGAGGATACTAGGGTCACCCATCCAGATTATGAAATGGTAAAGAACGCTCCGATGCCACCAATAGATTGGGCCGAACCAGAGATTGCGGATCTAGACACTCTGTCTATCCCAGTCATGACATTCACGAGGGCTTGGGTGGATGAGCGTGTTAACAGGTTAAGAAGAAGGTCAGTCGCCCTCACGTATGACCTCATGGGTGATAGAAGGCCGCCGGTGTTAGCAAAGAGGAAGAAGCAACTCACACGAGGTCCATAATCAAAAAGAAGGGAGCCCGTTCAGCCAGAGCCGCAAGGGTCAGAGGATACAACGTCCACTCAGCTGGTATCTCATGCTTCCAGTAGGCGTGAAGTTTCATTGTTTGCTAGTCAGAGAGCTCCGAGAAATGAAGAACCGGAAGTTGGAGAAGTCAACCAGCCTATGCCAAAAGAAGTAGATACTCAGAGTGTGAATGATCCTGAAGGTGCCGATAAGCGGGATGAAGGGGAAGAATCAGATATGGAAACCCACTTTGACTTTTCCTTCGGAGAAGAAGATGCTGGGACTCATGAGGGAAGTGATCAAGAGGTCGAGATAATTGAGCCTCCAACAAATACTGCTCGGGAAGAAGTTCGAGAAGTGGAAGCAACTGAGGAGCAGCCCCTGATTATTTATGATATTCAACGGAACTGGCTTTCGCAGGCAATCAGAAGGGACCAAGATGATGACGCCGACCTAGCACTTGAGATGGAAGAACTCTTAAATAGGACAAGCAAGTCGCCAAAGCGGAAGAGGGCGAGAAAGTACACGAAGATAGAAATCAATGAGGCAGGTTCCCGTAGCCTTCATATCGCTGTCCCAAGGGAAGATCACGATTTGAGTGATGCAATGCCGGAGAAGTACACAATCACCACAGTCGAATTGGGACGTCCTTCTGGAGCGCAGGTGGTGGAAGAAGCGGAAAGTTCGTTTCAGGCATTAAAAGATAGGCTGGTAAAGAAAGAGGGAAAGTATAAAAGGTTGAAGAAAGAGCACCGAGCGTTGGTTGAGTATGTGCAAAATCTCGCACATCCTGTTGCTCAGGGTAATCCAGCGACCGAGCTTCCACCAGAGTTGCCACGAGAGCCGATCAGCGGCCTTGAAGAAGTGAAGAGGGCTGTACGAGAAGGAGATAAGTGGGTGAATGGTGTCCGTGCTGAGGCAGAAAAGTTCATGGCGGATCTCGTCTCAGCATTCCAAAATGCTTCCGGTATTCTTTCACGCTTGGATGATGTTGAGCAGGCTTGGGGAGATACCCACATCTTTCAAGATAAAACTATCCCACGTCTTGTTGTTTTGATGCGTGTTCCCACGCAAACTCTGGTGAATGAAGGGGTAATTCAAGCAAGTGATAGATATGACTTCCGTGGATGGCATTCAGCAGCGTTCACAGGGAAGAGTTTCTTTGACACTGCGGCAATGGAGTCCTCCAAGATCAAAAAGGCTATGAGGAATATTCGCGAGAGTATTCTCAACACTTTGGAGTCAGTATTCGCAAGAAGGCTTACGCACGAGGAGGTAGATGCAGAAGGACTAAGGGCAAGATTGCAGCCATTCTTTACGGAGATGAGGACATTTTCCCAGTTGGATTTTGAAAACATCTCTACGTTTTCAACAATCATTCAGAGCACGCAAGATTCTATGGAGACTTGGGAAAAATCTTGTGAGAAGCACGAGCAAATGGTAGCCATCTTGGAGTATCAGCTGAATCTTACTCCATCAATTTTTGAAGAAGAGGTCGACGCAGTGCTGGCGCGATTCATAGCGTACGCGGTCAGAGAGAAGAGCAAAGGAATCCGGGTCATGGACGAGAATCTTCTAGAAGGTTAGTGGGCATTAATTGCTCATGGTGGTCAAAGGAGGAATCTGCTATTTTGGGAGCATTTATGACGCCACTCCACCTTCTGGCGGTTTTTAGGGCAAAGCTTGTCTAGGGCTGAGGTGGCTCAATCTGAGCCCTCCATTGTAATTTGATCTGGGCCGTCGGTTGAAACAGGCCAGCTATATAAGGGGGAGTCCCCCTCATTTGTACTCTAGTAGTCATAGAATCAGAGAATAGAGAGATATTGTTGAAGCAGAATAGAGAGTAGAAGCTTTTAAGTTTGAGTAGTTTCTCATTTGCATTGTTGAAGAAGAAGGGGAATTCTCCCTTTGAGAATTTTGTAAGAGATTGTCACAAAAGATTATTCTTAATAAAGCTTTTCATTGATGGTGAATTTCAACTTTGTTTGGAATAGTTCGTGAGGTTTCTTATTCCTTTGACTTCAATTAGGAACTTAATTTCATGCTTGTAGTTAGACATGGATGTTTATGCTTGATATAAGTGAATTTCTTTTATCCATACCACTAACGTTCTTGCTGATGGTAAGCACGTCTTGTGTGGTCAACTGGACCTTTTGTACTTAACTTCGATCAAGGTTCATAGGTAGTTATGCATCGTTGTGATGGTAGTTGCACTATTGAATCCTGATTTGAACATCATTTTCATCCTTTGAAGATTGCACTTACTTTGTTGATGCTGTCCAACAGGAGGCTAAACAATGTTTGTCGAAATTCATTCAGGTTGAGCATAACACCCATTTGCATTTAGATTAGAAGTTAGATTTTAGAAATCTCTGCAACCATTCAATTCCGCATAATCTTGGTTAGTCTTAGGAAACTTGTATGCTAAAGCCAAATCATTCGCGCAAAATCCCCTTCAAAAGCACAAATTGGTCGTTACTACACTCATTTTGAACAACTACGTAAGTCCCCTCGTGAGTACACAGCATATACACATCAACCAAACTGAGCCTATTCGCATTTAAAGAACCTTGGAGTTGAAGGCGTGATCTCACTCGCAATCTTAGCACGCCGAATACTTTGTTCAAGAGAGAATAGGGTATCCATTTGGAAACTTTGTTCTACCTGGTTGGTGAGGTCACAAAAATCACATCAACACATCCCCACCTATTAAAAACAATCACAAACATGGAAGAATGATGACACAAATAGAAAAAGGTTTACAACACAAAAACCACTCCTATATCCAAGCACCAACAAGGGTGACAAGGGTCATCCAGGAGCACATAGCATGATCATGGGGGAACACATCACAACACACACATCTAATCTAAAGATAAAGAAGAGGCCTCCCCTTAGCACTGATCAACCAAGAGGTCGTCCACGTCCCACCCCCGGAAGGGCTTGTAGCCAGGGCCCTGCAAAGTCCTCTCCACCAAATTCTTGTGGAGCTAATGTTAGCGACTTTGCGAAGATCGCTAACAAGGTCAGAACTTCATCTAGAGAGTTAAACATGCACTTTATAGGAGTGCCATGTTTCACCTCAATTGATGGAGAAGGCTAAGCTTGAGGTTCACCACTAGGCTCACCGAGTGATTTGGGAGCGGTGACAAACTTAGAGGAAGCTAGGACTGGTTCCGTCACTAAGACAGAACAAGTCAATGCGGGACCACCTTCTGGGGAAGGTGGGCTCCTCTTACGTCCTCCATTGATGGAAGGACCACTCTCCACCTTCTACTTTGTCATCGAGGGACGTGAGCTCCCCACAGACGAGTCGAGAGGTGTAGAGGAAGAGGAGGAAGAGAGAATTGCAACACATACCACTGAAGTATTCGACATATCTATGGGTCTAGGGAAAGGAGGGACATTCAGAAGGGACGTCAATAAAGGTGGCTCCACCAAAGGAGCGATGAACACCTACACCTTTTTGGGGTCAAGCACATTTGTACTCATAGCGGAAGCTGGAAGCGAGACTAAACTAGTTTGAACAGAAGAAGAGGGGAGGAGAGGAGGATGTGGTAGGAGGCTTTGATATACGGGCGGTCATCTTCTCTTCGTTTGCAAGGCGGATTGCTCAGCTGCAAGAGCCTTTTGTCGATGCTTGCATTCATGCGCAAGGCAGTTTTTGTGACTCTTCAAACCGGAGACTGGAGGCTGCAAAGGGATAGAAGGCTCCTGTTCAGCCATGGGAGTGTCCACTACATCCGTTTCCGGTAGAGGAACAAACTCCTAAACAGGAATAGGAGCAGGTTGGGAAACAACGGGGGGAGTCAGCTCGAGTTCCTCAGCAACAGACCTTTTCTCGCTTACTGCCTTGGGAGCATAAGCAATAGGAGGCCACAGAGGGAATTCCCTTCAGGAACCTTTCTTTTTGCTGGACAAATAATACTGAGGCCTAGGAGGCTCAGTAGGGAGATCCGATATCCTGATCTTGAGTCTATGCCAAGGAGGTATCATTAGACTCAACGGGTAAAATCCAGGCTTGCTCATCCAATACTCCTCCCACGAAAGGGGAGCGGACGAGTTAGCCTGAGAGGAAGCAAGCTTCTCCTTTCCTTTTGGGGAAAAGGAGGCAGCTGGCTGCTATGCCACAGGAAGAGCCAATTTTGGCTGACCCTTGCCCCTGGTCTTATACTTCACGTAGTTTTTGTAAAGTAGGTCTGTTCTTGGAGGAAGCGGACCAACTATGGCAGGCCAAAAGTGGTCTAATGAATATCCCCCATAGGATACTAGAGGTTAGTATCCAGTGTCATGCACTATGTCTACAACACCTTCACGGGAGAACTTTAGACACTTGTGAATAACAGAGGCGATTCCATTCATGGAAGCTAGCCAAGGTATGCCTAGCTTCATCTTAAACAAATCCGACTTCGGAATGACATCCATAATTGTATCAATAGCTCTAGGTCCAACTAGGACGGATAAAGTTATCGAGCCATACGGTTTCAGACAAAGATCATCGTGTGTGCAGATGGTAGATTTCGTTTCTTCGTACTCTTTTCTATGTAGTGAATTAAGCCACAACATCTTTTTTGTAATAACATTCACTTGGCTCGCGGGCTCGACTAAGACTCTTGTCACAATGTTGCCATTGAGGCGAGCGGGAATGTAAAGGGGAGAGGGCTTGTTATTTAAGGGTAAGTCTTGCAAAGTGAATGTCACATCTGGGATCCGGACGCAGGTTGTGCGGTAGGAGTAACCATGACCATGTTAACATAGGTCTTGGGCTGAGTGATAAAATCAGTGGGATCGATAATCATGTTAGTAGAATGTGACAGTAACGGGTCCATGTTTATCTACAATTCACTATTTGCTTTCACCATCGATTTATTTGTGTTTTGTTTGCTTCCATCGAGATAAATAGTATCGTCCTCGATGGGGTCCTGTATCACGTGATGCAGGCGCATACAACATTCGGTATCATGTCCGTTAACTCGATGGTACTAACAGTAGTTATTTGTATCATACCAACTAGGGTAAGGTTCCTGTTGATGTGATTTTTGTAACCGCACGAATGAACAAAACAAAGTATCTGAAGGCTACTCCATTCTCTCTTGATCAAAGTATTACGTATGCTAAAATTGCAAGAGAGATCGTACGTTCAACTCCAAGGTTCCAATAATGCAATGAAATACCCTTAGGTGGTTCGTTGTGATTTGCTATTTGCACGAGGGGACTTACACAATTGTTCACAGGTTTGTAGCTGACAGTAGATTAATGATGGAAGGGGATTTTCATGTATGATGCGAATGATTTGGTGATAAGGTACGTGTTCCCTATGCTAACTAGAAATGTACTGAATTGAAATGAGTGCAGGGTTTTAGAAGATATAAATTCTAGTCTAATTGCAAGATGTGCGGGGCTTTACTTTAGTGGACTTCAACCGGACTTTGCCTTGCCTCGTGTGGGACAGCTTCAACAAAGTCAGTGCAATCTTCAAGGGAGCAGCGAAAGGTATTCAAATTACAACTCAACATGCAAATACCATCAAGACGACACAAACAAACATGTGAATTGCAATCGAAGTTAAGTTTGATAAGTATTCCAGTTGACCACACAAGGCAAACTTTCCATCAACAAGTTGCTAGTGGTATGGATTAAAACGAAGCCGCTTTGATTAAACACCACAATCCACAATTAACATCTACTTGCATGAAAATGAAAAGTATTCTAATTTAAGCTACTTGAAGTAGAAGGGGTGACGAAATCTTGCTAGCTACTCATAATAAAAGACAAATTCACCATCAATGAAAACTCTCTTTATTATGATAGTTTTCACAACAATCTCTTACAAAGTTTTCAAGGGAAAACTTTCTTTCTCCTCCAGACTATGCTATGCTAACAAACTATGCTAAGCTATCACAACTATCAGTCTCTCTGCTCTATTCTCTATTTTGATGTCTATCTAATGATATACAAATGAGGGGTGGGGGGCGAGGAGCGGAGGGGCTTTATATAGTTGGCCAAGTCCAATGGACGGCTCAAATTACAATCAAATGGAGGGCTCAGATTAAGCCACATCAACCCTAACACTAAAAATTGCCAGAATGTGGAGTGGTACAATAAATGAATCACAAGATTCCCACTCACTCCCAAAATAGCAAAGGCAATTAATGCCCACTATTGGTCATCTAGAAGGTCATCATCCAGAAATGCATTTCTGTTCTCCTTCTCCTTGGCTGCAAAATCAATGAATCTGGCTAGAACGGCCTCAACCTCCTGAACTAAGATTAGCGGAATGTGATCGAGCTGGAATTCTAACACCGTAACTGCTTGCCCATGCCGCGTACAAGACTTTCTCCAAGCAACTAAAGCATCTTAATCAACACCTTGGTCACTTTTCTTCACCTTGACTAGATGAGGGCGCATTTAGGGGGTAGAGGTGGAATTTAATCAACACTTAGAAACTTTTTATCCACCTAGCATCTTGGAGATGGCCATGACCCCCGCGAGAGCGATCCAACACTTGTATTACTTTTTCAAAAGCCAACACCGTTAGTCAGATATTTTACTTGTTGTCGGTTGCTTGTTGTCGGCCGTAGTTGGCCTCGGCCGTAGTTGGCCTCGGTCATACTCGGCAGTTGTCAAATAAAACAATAGTTAGTAAAGAATAATAATGTCGTGATGTCATGTACTCTCGGCAAAACATGTTTAGATTAATGTTAATGTAATGTTGTTATGAAACGTCGTGTCGGTTGGTTGCCTAACCACCGCCGAGCGTTATATGTAGTCGGGAGATACTGATGCTATGATAAGAATGAATGAGTTTTGTTTCCGATGATTATACTGTGAGCATTGTGATACTCTTGTACATGATATTCCTGAGAATGAATAAAGGTTTTGGCATTTTACTATGATATCTTTCAGTTTACTGTTATTCCTATGTTCTGTTTATTACAAGTTTGCCAGTAAGTAGAATCCTATTCCGTAGGCAAACATTTGGCGCCGTTGCCTGAACGGACTAGGGCATCATCCACCATGGCAGCGTAATGGGTCAACCAGCGGAAGAACCTATAAATGCTAATGAGGAACGAGAAGACTCATTGACGGAAGACTTGGTAAATTTGTGGAAAATATCGCTTCGTGATCACGTACGTAGGGAATCCCTCGTTCGGGAGATCCCTGAGGAAGTCATCTGGGATCGGCTGGAAGTGAACGACGAGGTGAACCACCTTCTGAACCGCATGCCCAGGTTGCTGGCCCGCCATTTCATTATTTTGCAAGACTTGCGAGAGGAGGAAGCCCATGAGCGCCGAAGGCAGCAGATCGTGCAACGCTGTGAAGACCAAAACAAACGGGAAGAGGAAGAACGGGATACTAGTCGGCGCCGTACTTCCGGCAACCAGCAATGATCGCTTGAACAACTAAATGCCCGTACGGCCGAACAAAGATAAGAAGAGAGTACCTGACGGGCACGGGACTTCGGAAGAGCAAGTTCGGCGATCACTCAGACTACAAGAGCAAGAAAATCGGCGAAGACGACTAAGGCAAGTCGGTAAGGAACTAGATGAGGACTTAATTGAAATTAATTAGAGCATAAAAAGAACATATGAAAATTTGCAAAAAATACACATCTATTGAACGAGCACACTACAGTTTGATAGAAGGAAGGGACGAAGACCCCTTCAGCAGCACTCCTTATACAGAAAAATATAACCTCTATGACAATGAAGATGAATTGAATAGTAGCATCAGACGATTTCGAGAGTTGTCACTCTCGGACGACGACACAGAGTTAAGAGGGGAAGGCCAGAGCTTAAGACCCCAGGGCAGAGAGAGCATCGGCGGGATCCTGAGGAGACCCACGGTGTTGCGGACGCTGACGGAGGACGTGGCAGTGACTCGTACGTGGCCGAGAGTGCTGGTGACGCACAGGGACGTAGCGAGGAATCCACTAGTCTAATCGGGTCCAAAACACAAGGAGGTCAACAAGGAGGTCAACCGGTGAAGATGGCTCAACCGGATCGGCAAAAGTTGCCGAAATTCATGGGGAATGGCTCTGAGGATCCCGTACGGCATTGCAAGACATGCGAGACTATCTGGATAGCCAACGGGCAGGATGACCCCGACCAGTGGCTAAGGGCATTTCCAGCAACACTCAGGGACAGTGCCATTGACTGGTACTCGGAACTGGATCAAGCACAGAGAGCCACATGGAGGGTCCTGAAGCAAAACTTTGAAGCGGAGTTTAAACTTCTGCGGGACGATAGTGAGATCGTCACTGAAATATATCATACCAAACAAGGGAAGCATGAAAACGTACGGACCTACAACAGGAGGTTGAAAGACTTGATCGGGAAGCTGGAGGCACAGCCAGCCGATGGTTTAAAGAAACGATGGTTCATTGAGGGACTGATTCCCTCACTTCGGCGAAAGATGAAAGTAGTACCGCCGTCCTCGTACACCGAAGCATACAATCGGGCGATGGATATTGAAAGTGAAAATAGGACTTCCTCGAAGGGAAAAAGGAGGGATGACGACGAGAGTGCTGAGGACAGTGACGATGAATCGGCAACCGTACAGGCCCTTCGGCGGGATATGATGCGGATAATGAAAGAACTGAAGGCCGACAAGGACGGATCAAAAGAGGCCAATGAATTATGGTGTACGGACTGTAAATCGGAAGGTCACACAAAGGCAAGTTGCCCAAAAAAGTTATTCTGTGACATCTGCCAGGTCATGGGACACTCCGTCAAAGAGTGCCCATACAATTTAAAAACTAAAAGTTCGCAAGTATTCTTCACTCAAGGCGAACAGTCAACACCTCCAACCACGCCACCGAAGCCACAGAACAACAATGCATCCCCTGGAGGCTACCGCAACAATCGGCAAAATACGCCGAGAGGTAAAATTCAGTACGACAGCAAAGGACGACCGATGATCCAGTGCAGGAACTGTTAAGAATGGGGTCACTTTGCGAGGGATTGTCAGAGCGGCCGAGGCAATGGGGGAAAACTGTGCAAGTGGTGTGGACCGGGTGATCATGAAGACACCGACTGTCCGAAGCAAAAAGGAAGTATCAATATGCTGGAGGTAGCCGACGAGGAGGTCTTGGCGATTACGAGAGCACAGTCAAAACGAGCAAATTATCCAGATCCTCGTACGGAGAAAGAAAGATTTCGGGAGGCCAAGACAAAAGTAGCCGAGGCAATGACGAATGAAGGCAAGAACTATAAAGCTACCAGTACGTTGCTACAGTCGGAGTCGGAGAAGAATATCGTACGGCAGGTGCTTCACACAACCGTACCCATTAAGGTAACTGATCTTTTGCAAACAATGCCTTCTCTCAAAGTAGCACTTACCAATGCTATTGGAGAAAATCTTCCGAAGAGTTCACCAGAACGTACGCCAGAAGTGGTAGCCGAGACTTCGGATCCAATGCTCCTAGCAGTAAGCATCGGGAGGAAACCAGCCGTCGTCGAGATGGAAATCTTGGGCATGAAACTATCTAATACTATCGTCGATGGAGGTTCAGGAGTAAACGTACTGCCAGAGGAGACTTGGAAGTGTCTGGGTAAACCGACCCTCTGGCCCCCGACATTTCACCTTGTGGGGGCAGATCAACACGGCATCCGACCACTGGGTACACTGATGGAGCAGAAGGTCTCGATCGGCACGCAACTATTCCTGTTGAATTTTGTAGTCATCCCAATGGAGAAGAAGGCGTACGATGCACTCTTGGGACGGGGATGGCTGATTGCTGCCAAGGCAACCCACAACTGGAAGCGGAATACACTCTCAATAGAAAATCGAGGGAGGAAATACACCATTGATCTGAAGAACCAGGCCGTCAGTGAGGATCTGGCATCTTCGGCATCTGAATCTGGAGGAGACTCAGATGATGATGAGAGAAAGACAATGGAACCAGATGAAGAAGGGGTATTGGAGATCGGCAGTTGCTCGGAAGATGAGACCAGTTCACTGAGCGGACTGTTTCACTGGCAGATGGAGGATTATGAAGTCTTCCACCCGGATTGCCACATGCTGCAGGTCAAGGAGGGGGAAGTAGAAAAAGATAATGGCTTGACCAGTGAAACATTTCCGGCCGAGAACGGAGAGTACAAAGAAAGAGTATCAACACTGGACGATACGCCAGTCCACAAGTTTGATCAGGTACGAGATGAAAAAATTGTGTTGGAATTAAAAAATGAAAAGTATGAAAAAATTAAAAAATTAGAAAAAAAGAAAAGAGATGAAGAGAGAGAAAAAAGAGATGAAAGGGAAAATGGAAAAGAAGAGAGAAGGGAGGAGAGAGAAAAAGAACGGAAGTTGGAAAAAATAAAAATAAATAGAAAAGAAGCTATGAAAATAAAAGAAAATGACGGAATAAGTAAAGAAGAGCAAGGCGGATGGGAAGAGAAAGAAAAAGACGGAAAAATTAAAAGAGATCAAAGAGAAGTCAGGAGAAAAGGCAATAAATTAAATAATAAATTAAAAAAGTCGGCCATCAGAAGAAATATTAAAATAAGAAAAGTATGGAAGATTAAAATACACGCCTGGAATATTAAAAGGCAAAACGGGAAATTAAATGAGGAAAGTAAAAGGCGAAAAAGGAAAGGGAAGAATATTAAAATACGTCAAAACACGGGAAGAAAGCAAGGCGTACGGCCAAGGGCGAAGGAGAGTAAGGAGAGAAATAAAATAAATACAAATCCTCAAACCGTACGGCCCATTCAGGAAGCCACAAGTCGAAGACAAGAGCACAGAGAAGAAGGGAGGACGAGCTTGCAGGAGTTTAACAATTGCCGAGGCATACAGAGAGCAGAGGAAGAAGACGTACGGCAACAGAGAGCAGAGGAGGGAGGCGTACGGCATCAGGGAATAGGAGCCGTACGGCATCAAAAATCTTGCACTCAGCACAAGTCGCCAGGGAAGGGAAACGTACGGCGTCCAAGAGATCTCAAAACCGTACAGCATTTGCAAACTGAGAAACCGCATCTACCGCCAGCGAAGGAATCCGCCAAAGATAAAACCGCATCCATTTTGCAAAATCCGAGAAAACCGTGACGCAACCGCCGAAGAAATCCGCGACGCTCGCCGTTGGAGAAAACCGCATTTTACCGCCGCTGAAGAAATCCGTGACGGCTCGCTAAAGGGGAGAAACTGCACGCTCTCGCTATGAAGAACGGCCATGACAAAACCGCATTTCCGGCAATTCACCAGAAATCCAGACGTAAATTCAAACCTCGTAGAAACTGCGACAAAATTTACATTCCAAAGAAGTCCAGACGCACAAATTGCCTCGTGAGAGAACCGCATTTGCGACGAGGTTCGGGGATCCAGACGGGCATCAAGTGCATCGTGAAATTCCAGACGGCTTTGCATTACATAAGAACTGCACGCACATTAGCATTGTTGCAGGGATTCGACGGACTCGTGGTTTCACAGCCTCGGTGACGCACCATTCATCCGCCTGCACGGCCTTGGCGCGCGTGATCATCGGGTGGGGCCGCAGAACTGCCTCGGACAATTTTGGCGGGGCCTGCCCCTTCGGCCAGCTCGGCAGCTTCGCACTTCGCGCTTCACCGACGGTTCGGCAGTTTCTGGCACTTCGGCAGTTCTCACCGACGGTTCGGCAGTTTTTGGCACTTCGGCAGTTTTCACCAACAGTTCGGCAGTTTGTGGTACTTCGGCAGTTTTCACCGGCACTTCGGTAGTTTTCATAATTTCGGCAGTCTCGAGGGTTATAAAGTCGGCTGGAACCGCCGAGCTGACAGGAAGATGGACAAAGGCAAGAAACCGATGCAGCACCAGCCAAAGGTAGCCTCGGCTGCGAAGAGAAAAAAGATGGATGCCGATGCCGACACGATGACATGGGAGAATCTGACCGGCAACGAGTGCAAGCAATGGTGGCGAAGCACTCCGGATGACCACTCTCTGAAGGTTGCGCTTCGACACGCTCGGGTGGACAAGGCTGTGCTCGTGCCCTTTTTTGGTTCTCGGGAGTTCGAGCCTTGGCTGAAGGCGATGGTGGAGAACTACTGCAGGCATACGCACAAGTCCGTCATCGATTATAGAGGTTGCCCAGTGACAGTTTCATTCTGGCCTCAGGACTTCGAGAGGGTGTTCGGCGTCCCAGCTTCGGGAATAGGGGTTAATAAGCCCAAGAAAATGACGCAGGAACACAAAGAACTGCTGGTCAAGCAAGTGTGCCGAAGCGACTTGTCAGCCGAAGAACAGCGTACCATATGGAATACTAGCAATCGAGGCCTCCGGAAGAGTCATCTAGCAACGACAGAATGGAAATGTTTGCTGGACCTGATGAAGTGCCGACTCACAGGGGCTAGCCGAGCATCGGACATCGCCTTATGGCAGGTGGATTTCATGGTCGGACTTCGGGTTGGCTGAGTATACAACTGGGCGAGGCTACTCACGGAGCGGATAAGGGATTTTCTGGCACAGAGGCATAAGGCCTTCTATATGACCCAGCACGCCATAGCTCTCTTTTTGGATGCCGTGCACACACAGGTGCCCGAGGGCAATTGGGGTCGGTTGCGGCCACTCACTCACCTGGACCCAGGATGGCCTACCGTATTCTACTGGTCGGAGTTGGAAGCAAAGCAAGCCGGCGAGGGCACAGCCTCGGGGAAAAAGAGGAAACGGAAGGAGGCATCGGTGGAAGAGGAAACATCGGAGGAGGCCTCAGAGGAGAGCGATGCATCGGACAGAGAGGAACCTATCGACTTATCTTCCTCGCCATCGGAGTCGAGTCCACCGGCCGATGAGGAAGTATCTGTTGCCATCAGGGGTCAGGAGGCTGGCGAGATTGACCTACCAGTATTGCAGCCGGCAGGATTCACCCTTCCGACACCGCCAGCCAGCCAGAGCACGCACTCGGTCACGTTCACCCTCCCCGTTGCACCAGTTGGAGCCGGACGGATGTTGAGGGTAGCCGCTTCACGGCCGGGAGCATCGCCAGGGTGGGCACCTCTCGCCACCACATCACAGGGGGCAGTTACCATATCAGCAGCAGGTTCCACTGCCTCGGTGGAGATATTGCCGGCAGTTTGCTCTCTTACACCACCGTCAGCATCGACAGCCACAGGAGTGGCAACCTCGGCAGGAGTTAGGGGAATGATTGAGGCCACGGAGGAGACGACTCCAACCCCAGGAGCACCCGGGGTAGCACAGATCGACAGTTGGCTGGGGTCGGTGGGCCTCACTCTCGACGTGGACGAGCAGCCAGCCGAGCAGCCAGACGAGTAGGAGAAGAGTCCCTCGGAGGGACAAGGGGATAAGGAGGGGCCGACCATTCACACCCAGCAGAGTGAGACGACCAGGATCGGTGAAGACACACTGGCACTCCCGGAGGCGAGCATAGCCGAGGCACCAGAGACAGCCATTCAGGAGCCTCAGCCGGCAGACGGGGACCAGCCCCAGGAGGAGACGGAACATTGCATACCTTCGGATGATGAGGACGGGGAGGGCGCCTCCACAGAGGGCTTCGTTGTGGAAATGTCTCAGCCAGACCCGTCGGATCCAGTAGGCACAGTACAGAGATATGTGGAGGAGCTCGAGCACATGGGCAGACTGATGATCCGCGTGGGACAGGTTTCCAGGGATCTGAGGATTGGCCGATCACCTTTAGTAGGCCAGGAGGTTCACCGAATTCGGGGATTTGTGCAGATGGGCTGTGAGGCGGAGTTTGCCCGGATATTTGGCGAGGGGTGGCCAGCAGGAGAGACTCCTGCCATGATGAGAGCTTGGCGAGGTCGGCCACCGAGGCTAGTGGGACGGGATGCAGGCGTCTTGGAGAGTCTATACTACATCGAGCTGGCATTCCGAGATGTTTTTCTTCTGATGAAGCGCCAAAGATTTTCCACTGATGTGGCAGTATCTCGCCGAGTGGATGCCTATAGACTTCTTCAGCGGGTCAAGGATGAGTCGGCTGCGACCATCAAGAGCATTCAGGATAACTTGACTGAGCAATCTCAGCTCGCCAGTGACAGGGGAGCCCGATTGGAGATCTTGGAGCCTCGGGTGACAGCCTTGGAGGAGGAGGCACAGCAGAAAGAGGCAGCCTGGCAGCAGCGAATGAAAGCATTGGAGGACCAGTTAGCTGCCAAAGAGGTAGAGTTGGCGGCCAAGAATGCCGAGGCAGAGCAGGCAAAGAGCCAACTGATGGAGGCAGCCCGGATGGTGAAGGCGGCGAGGGAGAGGGAGATCCTGGCAGATCGGCAGCTTCGTACACGCACGGAGGAGCTGAGGCGCCTGAGAGCAGAGCATTCTTCCACCACTCCGACGTCATCGGTGCATCCAGGGACGCACTCCCTTCCCCCTACCTCTCAGTAATCTTATCATGTTGTATTTGTCGTCTGGAAGACGACTTTCTTTTTGGGGGGGATGATGTTAGTCGGATATTTTACTTCTTGTCGTTTGCTTGTTGTCGGCCGTAGTTGGCCTCGGCCGTAGTTGGCCTCGGTCATACTCGGCAGTTGTCAAATAAAACAATAGTTAGTGAAGAATAATAATGTCATGTACTCTCGGCAAAACATGTTTAGATTAATGATAATGTAATGATGTTATGAAACGTCGTGTCGGTTGGTTGTGTAACCACCGCCGAGCGTTATATGTAGTCGGGTGGGAATAGTCGGGGATGAAGATAATATACGGATGCTGTTATTGATTATGGGATGA